>JAVJIF010016223.1:0-95598 GCA_038442645.1 Agave tequilana | reverse complement strand
AAATTGTTTGTGGTTGCTTGTTGAACCACCAAGTTGTAAAACCAATCTTTGTTTGGCTTTGTGTCTTGGGTTGTATCCCTCAAGTTGTGAGTTGATCCTTGTGTTGCTTTGTGCTAATC
This sequence comes from Agave tequilana, assembly GCA_038442645.1. Classification (NCBI taxonomy): domain Eukaryota; kingdom Viridiplantae; phylum Streptophyta; class Magnoliopsida; order Asparagales; family Asparagaceae; genus Agave; species Agave tequilana. The sequence continues at coordinate 95,479 of JAVJIF010016223.1, read as the reverse complement.
CATCAAGATGTGAGGTGATTGTTTTGTTGGATTGGAGCTTGCCTCAAGGAGGAGGTTGGGTTGTAAAGAGAGGAGTTGGGTATTTGTGAGAGTTCTTTGTGGACTAGCTAGTGGATTAGAAATCCTTCGTGTGTCGAAGGGGGGATGTAGAGCTGGGTGCTCGAACCTCGAAAACATATCTTGTGTGTTGCGCTTGATCCATTGACTCTCTCTATCTCTCTCTTTACTTTGTGCCTTGCAACTATTCATATTGTGCATTCATATTTGTGGCTTGGTTGTGTGTGAATCATTTGTTGATCACACTTGAGTGTAATTTGCATAAGTTTTAAATTTCGCATTAGTTCATAGATTAGCTTAATCACCTATTCACCCCCTCTAGGTGACTTTTCAATTGGTATCAGAGCTAGCGCTCCTGATATTTAGGTTAACCACCTAGGAGTGAGATCTTGATTTGCTAATCTTCATTGCATTGTTCATTTGCACTCATTTAGTTTGCTCTCATGGATAGTCCTCCTATGTTTGACCATATTAGACTTGATACTTGGAAGGCCAATTTGAGTAGACATTTAAAAAGCCTAGGACATCTAGTTTATCAAGCCTCCACTATGGAATCATTCCCTAATAGTAGCAAGCATAAAAAGGCTAATGCACTAGCACTTAGAGCATTTAGAGCATCTCTTAGTGAACATCTTTTACGGTGTTTGATCATTATGACTCGGCTTTTGCAGTTTGGAGCTATTGACGTCTCCCGAGCTTCCAAGGATTATCAACAAGATGAGGAGATCTAAGAGAGAAAAGTCCGAAGAGCATGCTTCATGGTACAAGGGAATAACTCCCTTGAGGTACAATCGGACACTCAATTAGATGATAGCTCTAGTTCCTATTGCCATGGTTGTTTTGAAGTTCAAACATTAAATTTGGAACTTGCTCAAAAGCTTGAAAATTTTGTAGAAAAAACACAATCTTTAAAAGAAGGTAATCTGTTTTGAAAAATGAATTAAAGGATTTGTGTTCTAATTTGAATTGATTTTGCAAGAGAAGGAAGAGATCACTTGTGAACGTGACTCACTAGATCTCAACTTGACCTTGCCCTTAAAGAAATTGAAGATTTAAAAGGCAAAAATGATTGTGATGATGTTGTTAAGCACATGAGATTTTATCTTCAAAATGGATTTTACTTTTAAAGATAACCTTATCTTGAAAATAAAATTGATTCAATTACAAAAGAGGTGGATTTGGTTTAAAGAAAAATGAATCTTTGAAAAGGAATTGATTTCATGTGTGCCATGCTAGTGTAGCTTCTACTTCTTGCACACCTATTGCATGCTCCACTTTATCTTCCACTATTGAAAAAAATGATAAAATATTTGAAGAAAAGTGTATATTGTTTGGGCTCCACTTTGAGCCAATGCACATTGAATCATTCACGTTTGGAAACCTTGGTTCGCAAGAAACAAGGTCCATCTTTGCATGCACACCCAACACGGCATACACATGCTTTCCACGAACACAACCATGACATGTATGCTCATGTGTACACATGTACACATTGTGGCCGAAAAGGCCATCTTGCTAGATTTTGTTATGATCGTATTTATCATGAGAATTTAGCAACTAATCTTGTTTGGGTTAGAAAAGAAAACTAACCCTATGGACCAAAAGAAAATGGGTACCAAAACCACCTCCTTGACTTTTGATGTAGGTGGGAGCTCTCGCATCACGTGAGAGTATTGGTGCCTTGAGGTGGATGCGTTCTAAGCTTAAAAGAGAACCATTTGGATGCTTCACTCTCAAGGGGATTTGGTGGGAGAACCACCGTGGTTTGGAGAACTAGAGATGCACCTTCATCGATTTGGTATCATTCTCTAACTCCCATTTTTTATTTGCATGCTTTCATGTTCATCTATTCATAGCATGTCTTGTTTTATTGTTCATTATGCTTATGTCATGTTGATTAGATTATTGTTATACATGTTTAGTTACTTGAGCACCCATGTTTCATATGGATCTATATTAGTGTTCTCACCTTATTTAGAACTAACATGTATGCCCTAGATCTAATGCACATGCATATGCATTATGTCCATTGGATGTTTATGATTGTATGATGTTTTGTTTTGATGACTCATGTTTTATTGTTTCTTGATTAGTATGATATTTGCCATGTTTATTAGACTTATGCTTTACATGATTAGTTGTTGAGACACCAATGTTTAGTATGAACCCATATGTTGTGTTCTCTTATATTTTAGTTATCATGTTATCATAGATCTAATGCACATGTCTTTGTCATGCTAATCATATGGTTGACTATGACTTTCTGTTTTAATAATTCATGTTTCTGATTATTTTGATCATGTTGACCCGTTTTATGCTTCATGTTTTGACTACTTGCTTTAATGTTAGTTTTCATTAAGATTAGGATTTATACTTGTACAAATAGTGAGCTACAATAGACTTTATATATGTTTGTGCTTGAACGCTCATTGTATTCACTTGATGTACTAGTATAGTCTAGTTTTGATGATTCTTGCATTTGACTTGTATTCATCATTTACATGTTGTTTTAACTTCATGTATATGTCCATCTTGTCCAAACTATCATTTATACATATACATCCTTGAGCCACGTGCCTTCATGCATATACTTTTGTGGACTTATTGTGTTTAGGATATGTATGTATACTTTAGTTTGTACATGACATACATATGCCTGAAGTTTAGATCGTTTGGATGAATTTCATGTTTGCTAGGTGATTTCACATTTATGATGAATTTCATGTTTTTAAGATGATTTCAATTGGTGATTTCACATCCTAGATGAATTTCATGTTTTTAAGGAATTTCACATTGAGCTTGATTGTCCATTTTCATGTTGATATGTTTCTCACAACACTTGTACACTCACCTTATTAATGTTCTCATGACTTAGTTTTCATGAGTACAAATTGTGCTATATGGATTTGAGTGTTTTAGTGCCATGTGGTTTACATGTGTCTTCATGAAAAATATTTTTATTCCTTGTTTGAAGGATCTCGTACTAGTTGATTCATATAACTAGTTGTGATATCTTCCTTGGTAGTAGTTTTCAAACATACTATATTGTAAACCTATTTTTGAAAACCCCTACCATCTACGGGTGGTTGGATGGGAGATCATGCTCATGTATGCTTATAGTGAAAATCATAGTAAATTTGAACATGAAATGGGTGGTAGGAATATGATGTATACACTTGATCTTATTGTTGTTTCAATTGGTATCATTGAATTCTTTCAATGGTATCAATCTTGACATTTCTTGTATACTCATATATTTGTATGTATGTATGCTTTTATTTCAAAGAATATCAATTTCAATTGGTATCTAATTTTCATACATATATATGTTTTATTTATGCTTATTATATCCCTATAACCTTAAGCACAAGATTTTGTTTACGATAAGCTTGAGCTTCAACCTTGTTTCAATGATTAGTTTCAATTGGTATCTTAATTCGAGCCTTATTATAGTTTTTATTGGTATTTCATAAAGGGGGAGAAAATTTTGTATTGTTTCTTTCAATTGGTATATAGTATTCCACTCCCTTGCTTATGATAGAGAATAATAATTTCAATTGGAAATAATTTCAATTGGTATTAAGATCTATGTTAATTTCAATTTGTATCAACATTTATGTTTAGAAATTCAAAAATTTGTTATGTTTAATTTCAATTGATATCAAAATTGTTTATTTACAATTGATATGATGTTTGTTTACTTATAAATTGGTATCAAGATTTTTGTTTTTCAATTAGTATAGTTTCACTTTTAAATTGGTATCTAGATGCACTTCATTGACAATTTTTAATTGGTATCATATTGATTTGACCCCTCATTGCTATCATTTTTGTTTTTTTAAAAAAAAAAGGAAAAGGGGAGAACATCCCTTGATTGACCTATTTTGAATATAAAAAGAATATGTTTTATTAGTTTTGTAAATAAGGGGAAAGAAGAATTTCTTTTAATCAGTATATGTTTTTTTTATCAGTTTTGTTTTTAACCCCTTTGTTGATGATTGACAAAAAGGGGGAGAAGAATTTGAGTTTATATGCATGTTTATATGCATGTTTGTATGCCGTTTTATGTGTTTTATATTAAGTTCGGTATCAAAGAACATATTTAGTTTTGGTATCAAGAGCTTGTAAAAGAGATCATTAGATCATTAGTTTTGTTTTTGCATATATTGAGTTAATTGGTATCAAGAGCATGTTTATTTGTTTTGCTAATTGGTATCTAGAACATGTTTATTTGTTTTTGAAAATTTCATGGTATCCTCCATTGGTTTCTAGAGCCATTTATTGTATATGATCATGCATGTTCATGTTTTATAATTTCATTGGTATCTAGAACCATTTATTAGTTGTTTATCCTATGCATGAGTTAAGGGGGAGCTTCTTTGAAGCTTAACTTTAATCCATGCATATATAACTCCATGAGTTTTGTCATCATCAAAAAGGGGGAGATGTTGGCCCAAAGGCCTTCCACTCTAGTTTTGATGATGATTAACTCATGTAGTTATGTGTACTAATTATCTTGTGATGTTTAAGTTTCAGATCATTAATCAAGATATTAGTTGGTGATTAGCTTCAACAAGATGATTTGGAAGCTACCCACATGGTGATTCAAGAGCCCGAGCAACAAGATCATATATTGCACTCTTTAGAGTCAAGCTCGGTGGATCACGGAGTTTTGGATCGAGTCGGCTTGGAGATTGCGCTCTACAAGAAGACATCGGTACCATAGTTTAGTTTTGTATTTAGATCCTAATTGTAAAGATAGAATAGTATGATATGCTCAAGTTCACAACACACACGTTCATGTTTTGGTTTCGGTTTTAGGTTTAACCGATCTGGTTTACATGAATAGATTTTATATTAAAACAAGTTTATATGGTTTAATGTATATTAGATTTGTTCTATATACATTTATGCTTCAACTCTTAGACAAACTTACTTTGATATATCTATTTCATGTGTGTTAGGTTTTGTGTTTTAACAAAACTTATTTTGAATTAAAGACAAAAACTATGATATATATATGTTTCATGTATATTGGGATTTCTATCCATATGCATCATGCTTCAAAGTGTTTAAATATCATGTTTTTTATTTGGAAGAGTTTTGGACAAAATATATTTTCTATTCAAAAATCCAAGTTTTAGAAAATACAGTTTTTGGTTTTTGGTAAAAATGATAAAACACAAAAATAGTTCATATTGATTGATATTTGAGCTAAACTTTTACCACATGTTTATATATCAATGCAAAGTGATAAAACTATTTTGGTGATTTTTAGAAGTGTTAAAAGATTTTCAAAATATTTTAAAATGTTTTTCTGATCCAGTTTTCTGTTCCAGGCTTCACCAGTCGACTAGTCTTCTGACCAAGTCGACTTGGCATGAAGTCGGTCGACCGGGTCGGTCGACCGACGTGCACAAATCTGTGCACGTTTGGCAGACAGGGACGGTCGACCGTCACGGTCGACCGGGATGAGAGCAGAGCTCTCGTTTGTTTTGAGTCGACGGGGCGGTCGACCTGTAGCAGCCAACGGGCAAAAATTGACCGTTGGGCGGTCGACCGGCCCGGTCGTCCGGCAGGGTTATTTTGGCAAAATCTGCTGCCAACGGCTAGTTTCCAGATTTGCCTATAAATACCCCATTTGCAAGAGTTTTTCTCTAAGATTTTTGGTGCAAATTTTCCATACTCTCTGGTGTTTTTGCTGCAATCAAAAGAAGTTTTTGAGATCAATTGAACAATCTATTTGGGTTTTTGCTAGGGTTGGAATATCAAGAAAAGGATTTTTGGGAAAAGAGTTTGAAATCATCTCTCTATCTTTGTTTCAGTTTTCCAAGGATTTTTCTTTGTGATTTTGATTTCCATTCCATTAGTTTTCTCCACACTTGAGCAACATCTACTATCTCTTCTATAGGATATTGTGGGGAGAAGAAATTGTTGTGGTTGCTTGTTGAACCTCCAAGTTGTAAACCCAATCTTGTTTGGCTTGTGCTTGGGTTGTATCCTCAAGTTGTGAGGTGATCCTTGTGTTGCTTTGTGCTAATCCCTCAAGTTGTGAGGTGATTGTTTTGTTGGATTGGAGCTTGCCTCAAGGAGGAGGTTGTGGTTGTAAAGAGAGGAGTTGGGTACTTCTTGTGAGAGTTCTTTGTGGACTAGCTAGTGGATTAGAAATCCTTCGTGTGTCGAAGGCGGGGATGTAGAGCTGAGTGCTCGAACCTCGAAACATATGTTGTTGTTTGCGCTTGATCCATTGACTCTCTCTCTATCTCTCTCTTTACTTTGTGCCTTGCAACTATTCATATTGTGCATTCATATTTGCTTGGCTTGTTGTGTGTGAATCATTTGTTGATCACACTTGAGTGTAATTTGCATTAAGTTTTTAAATCCGCATATTTAGTTCATAGATTAGCTTAATCACCTATTCACCCCCCTCTAGGTGACTTTCAGAAACTGTGAATTGTTTTCACATTAGTAACCTTGCTCTGTGCTCCCACTGAACACGTGGTCTCTACAAGATAAGACAGACTGCCATTAGCCACTTGTCTGGATATTTGAAGATGAACCCCAATTGAGAGGAAGAAATTAGGTACTTTCATAAGAGCAGAAGACGCCATTATTTCTTTACACTTGGGATGGCCGAACTCTACAATTCAGAACAAAAAACTCGTTACAGATCAAGAAAACTTTAAGAAACTCTCATTTCAAAGTATTTTTGGTCCCTTATTATTTCTTAGACTAATGCCTAACAGTCTCCTTCAATCTCCTACATTAAATGGTTTACTTTTCAAATATTAAACCCTCTATCTAAATTGCAAATCTAAATCGTCAGCGAGGCTTGGCTCACTGATGAAGGGTGGGAGTCACACGTTCAAGTCTCAGCTATGACCTATATTAAAATTATAAAGAAAAAAACCTCTGCCTAAATTCACAGGAGGTGTGTAAAGTGGTATTCAGGGAATGTAAGGATATAATTACATAGATGGTAGAATTGCTCTCATAAAATGGAGAAACAGAAGGTTCAAATAAGAACTTCCCCAAACACATGCCCCTCAGTTTGAGTCTAGTAGCTTTCCAGAAAATTTGTGGGAGAATCAAGAGATTTGTCTAATTAATGCAGGCGGCTTATGGTGAAGATAATCATGGATATCATAATTGAAAGCATCTACTGATCATCGAGGGTAAGCATGGTGCAATACAAAGCTAAGAAGAAAAGTAGACACAAGCAATTGATATAGAACAATGGACACAGCATTTTGAATGAGCAGACATCAAATAGAATGATGCAAAAGGAAGCTACACAGTGCTCACCATAAATGATGGACAAAGCGATCTGCTATGTTGAAAGGAAAAACTAATTGAGATGAGAAATAAATTTATGTGTGCTTAGACAAACATAACACTATTATAAGAAGGGTAATATAATCTATTTGCGATCATGATAAATTTAAATTTTAAAAAGAAAAGGCAGCTAAAGTAGCATAATTTTAAATTAACTTTAATGGAAATTTTAAGAGACGTTGTAGTGGCAATAATTTTTTTTTCTTGTAGTTGTCATAACAGACAGCAAAGCTAAAGTAGCATAATTTTAATTAACTTTAATGGAAATTTTAAGAGACGTTGGTAGTGGCACTAACATTTTTTTTTTTTACTGAAGTTGTCATGACAGACAACAAAGCTTGTGAAGTCAGCGAATTCGTTCCAAAGACCAATCAATTGCCTCTGCCACAATCACCTTCATTCCTGCAGTGCATGCGACAGTTAGGGCAACACATTTTGATGAATCCTTGTATAAATTTCTTGTGAAACCCGAAATTAAATATGTTGATGCTCACACTGGTTCTGAAATCTTCAAACACTGTGATGTCTACCTACTCGATGATGGCTTCAGCACTGTTGATGCTCACACTGGTTTGAAATCTTCAAGGTAGTCTTTTACTTTTTATCATTTATATAAGATTATCAGTAATACTAGAAAATGTGTGCGCGTGTGCAGGAAAAATAGTTCATATCCCATTGTTACCTACCTTTGTTGCACAGGATATCTAATTATGATTTGGAATTTCTTTTGTGCCTGTTGTTTCATTTGTATGTGAGCAAAATTGCGTGCTTAGGAAAAATTAGGAAAACAAAGTGAGGAATTGATTGTAAACTATCATCAACTGGATCAATAAATTTGATTGAACTTTTGCAAGAATGTGCAAGGGGTGGTGCACTTAGAGAGGAGATGATTGTGCTTGTAACACACTAAGTCGACTTCTTGCATAATGTTGATCTCATCTTGGTAAGTGATGCATATCTACCTTGCAAAGTGCAACGTCTCATCTATTATCTTACCTTTGTTCTACAATCTTCATAGCATCTTATCCTTGAAAATTAGAAATCCTAAGATATAGTGTTCATTTCATTACTCACTCTCTGGTTGGAATAAACAGTGTATCTCACAAATTCTTTCTTCTAAACGGATTAATTATAAGAATTATCATTCCTTGCGTTTAGTTGAGTCAAAGGTTTTGATATCACGGTTGATCTTCTTCCGGCAACTGCTCCTACGCCGATGCCAATCTAGATTGGTCGGTTCTCACCGCTTTACGGTATACTAATATATATATATATATAATATATATATATATATATATATATATATATATATATATATATATATATATATATATATATCGCTAACATCTTAGAGTCCACGAAAAACTAGGTTTTACATTATAGATCGAAGGTTTCAGGGGCTTACCTCTGGAGATCAATGACATGGACCACCAGACACTGGGGACTACCACTGGATTCCACGGGGTCATGTCGGCCTGCTAATTGTCACAAGTTTATGATGTTAGAACTTAGAAAAGTTGGGAGAGCTCCAATTCAAGAAGAGATTTTTTCTCTTTCTTTTTAATAGTAACCTGGAGAACTTTTTCCCTCTCACTCAGATAACAAACCCTTGGAAAATATTATTTAAAGAAACTGTTTACCCATCCATATATGTATTAATACAACAATTGGAATATATTATTGCTAAAATGTAGGTTTACCTCTACAGATCCAACATATCCCTCAATTCTATTGTTTGAAACGGCTTGTGAAATCTATGAGAATTATTGGTCGCAAAGAATTGAGCAACTTGTTTCATGGTGGGCGAGCATTTGGGTCGGGCTGTAAGCATCGAAATGCCACCATTCCATTAATATCACCCCTTTGTGTTGTTTTCTGTTGGAGGTGGAATGCATGGATCTAATAAATCCTTTAGTAATATGTGTTGCATTCGGTGTTGAAAATGAGGAGATGAGTTCACCGGGATGTTTTCCCATCAGAACTTCTAATGTTACTACACCGAAACTATATACATCACACTTTCAGTCACCGTCCTTGTACAAGAAAGCTCTACAAAAAAAAAAAAAAAAAGAACAAGCTTTAAGCAAATAATTAACTGGCATGTCAAAGATTAGCCAAATTAAGAAACTGTATCACATATGACAATTCTTGGTCCAGTTGACAAATAGTCGTCATAAATAATTGTTGAGACAATTGCAAAATTTGTGATATCTTGCCTTTTTTTTTTTTTTCATTTGCAGAGTAATAATTTACATAAAATTTAAGCATCTTTAATTAATGACAAAATATGTCTCTCAGATATCTAATTATGCAAGATGAGTTAACTCCTCCCAACCCCCAACTCCAAAAAATAAATAAAAACAACCCCAAAACCCAACCAAAAAGAGATAAGATAAAAATAAGACAAAAGTCAATTCCTAATGTCATACAACGTTGTCATGGCAGAACTTCTGATATAAATGCATAACGAGGTTGAATTTTATGACTAATCTTTCTAAATAGCTAACATTTAAATTAATATTAGTGTGATTCATGAAATATATGTTTGCTTTATATAATAAAAAGAGTTTAACAACGTCTTTTTTTTTGTATGTTAGCTTTATCAGTTACAAAGATATCCAGCTATTCACATGTCATTTATTTTAAAACGTATTCATGTAAAAAAAAAAAAATGGTTCAACAAAAATTATTGATGTTCAATGTCAATATTAATGTTCAAGCTAATATCTTGACCAAGAATTTCATATAAATGCTGACCTGGGGCAATATATCCGCAAGTGCCTGCGAGAGTGCTCCAATTTGATGAATCCGGCTGTAAAATTCTGGCAATGCCAAAATCTGAAATATATGCCTTAAATTCAGCATCCAACAAAATGTTGCCGCAAGTAATATCTCGATGCACTATAGGCAGATTGCAGTCATGGTGCATATAAGATAAAGCCCAAGCTACATCTTTGATAACATCTACTCTTTTCTTCCAATCTAATCCATTGATCTTTCCGAATCACACAGAATAGTAGCTAAACTTCCCCTCTCTATATACTGATATATGAGTAATTTGCAATTGGAATGGGAGCAGAATCCATGTAGTTTCACTATGTTGCGATGGTGGATTGAAGTTAGCATTCGTATCTCATTTCTAAAACTTCTCTCATCTATCACCTCTTCTTCTATTGAATGAAGCTTTTTCACGGCTATCATCTCTCCTGTAGGAAGTTCTACTTTGTAAACAACACCATATCCTCCTGCCCCAATGCAATATTTCTTATTGAAATTTTCAGTAGCATTGACGATGTAACTATAAACAGCACGTCCATCGAACCTCAGTATTGAAAATAAATGTCCAAGTACACTGTCATCCTCATTTTCTGTTTGGAATTTTTCTCTCCGGCAATGTAGCAAAAGATAGACAACCGGAGCTAAAAGAGCGAGCACACATGGAAGAATAATTATGATAAATAGCATATTGGGAATCTTTGGAGTGATGATCTATTTTCGATAGTGAAGTGCAAGGAGGAAAACCAGGCACGATGCCACATAAATCTTTGTTGTTGCTAAACCATTCGGTTGGCGCTGTTCTAAATAGTTTGCCATCAGGAATACGCCCTTCTAAATTGTTGAATGATAAGTCAATATATGACAGACTCAACATACTTCAAAAGAGGATGGAATAATACCAGATAGATTATTGTGCGACAAATTCATAGTTGTCAATATTGACAAACTACCTAGTTCTGGTGGTATTGCTCCTGTAAGTGAATTGCAACTAAGGTCTACTTTATCCAAGAATTTGAGAGTAGAAAGTTGATAAGGAATGCTTCCCTTCAACTCATTTATGCTCAAGTTCATAAGCCTCAACTTGAAGCAATTTCCTAGCGTTAGTGGTATTATACCAGCCAAGTAGTTACCAGAAAGATCAAGAGTTTCCAAGTTGAACAGCTTTCCACTTTCTACAGGAATTTGTCCAGAGAGATTGTTGCGGCTCAGATTCAAATTGAACAAAGAATGCAAACCACCTAGCCTTTTAGGTATCTCTCCTACTAGTTGATTTGAAGAAAGGTCTAGCAATTGTAGCTGCAACGAATCCCCAAACTCGGGAGGTATTCTTCCAGTCAACTGATTTCCTGCAATCTTCAAGCTCGTCAAGTTTCGACAGTTTGCCCAATTAGAAGAGAGTTCCCCATACAAACGGTTGTAGCTCAAATCGATGTATATAAGATGCGGATAGACCCCAAAGTCTTGAGATATATTTCCAATTAAGTGATTCTTCTCAAGACGAGCTCTAACTAAACTAGTGCAATTTTTCAAACTCCTCGGAATGGGTCCACGAAATTGTTGCTATGTACATTGAAAAGTTGTAGTGCACCTCCTTTACATATGTCTGGTGGCAAATATCCAGTGAAGTTGTTGCTACTTAGCTCGAAGTGAGTCAAGTTTGTAAGATTTGTCAATTCTTGGGGCAAGGAACCGGACAGTTGATTATCAAAAACATTCATTATAGTTAGGCTTTTCATATTACCAAAAGAAGAAGGGATGGGGCCTGTTAGGAAATTGTTGTTGATTTCTAAATCAATAAGGTTCACTAGTTTTCCAATTTCATGAGGGATGGTGCCAGTGAGAGAATTGTTGTTGAGGTACAAAATTTGAAGCTTTGTCAAGTTTCCTAAACTAGAAGGGATGGGGCCTCTTAAGAAATTGTCGCTGATTCCTAAATCAATGAGGTTCACTAGTTTTCCAATTTCATGAGGGATGGTGCCAGCGAGAGAATTGTTGTAGAGGTACAAAATTTGAAGCTTTGTCAAGTTTCCTAAACTAGAAGGGATGGGGCCTGTTAGGAAATTGTTGTAGATTCCTAAAATAATGAGGTTCACTAGTTTTCAATTTCATGAGGGATGGGGCCAAGAGTTGATTTTGTCCGAGAAACAAGAGTCTTAGCTTGGTCAGATTTCCCAAGCTCAAAGGAAGGGAACCGGTTAAGAGATTATATGAGAATATTAGATGAGTCAAATCTTCTAAATTACCTATTTCTTCAGGAATGTTGCCAGAGAGACTATTCCTATAGAGGTTCAAGGTACGTAGCTTGGTGAGGTTTCCCAAACTAGAGGGGATGGAACCTGTTAGCTGATTACTATGAAGTCTCAAGTGAATAATATTACACAGATATCCTAGCTCTGGAGGTATAGTCCCCTCAAACTCGTTGCTTGAAAGATCTATCTCAAGAATTTGGGATAGATTGGCTAAAGAGCGTGGCAAATTGCCCATCATTCTGTTGTAGGCCAAATCGAGTGAGGTAAGATTGGCAAGTGAGCCAATGCTTGGTGGAATGGGTCCGTTGAGGTAGTTGCGACGGAGGTGGAGGCGTGTGAGAGACAAAAGCGAGGAGAAGTCAAGAGAGTCGAGCTTACCTGCCAAGCCAGCGCGAGGCAGGTTGATCTCTGTCACAGTACTTGCTTCTCCTCGCCCTCCTTCACACGTGATTCCAAACCACACGCATGGATTGGTATTGGGAGTCCAAGAACTGAGGGTGCTAAGATTTCGATTTTGAAGAGTGGATTTCCAGTGGAGGAGGGCTCTAGCTTCTGGTCCTAGAGACGAAACATTGGATGAGGAAGCAGCAGCAGTTGCTGCAACAGTTGGAACAGGAACCAGGAAGGAAGCTATGAAAATGAGAAGAAAAACAGCAAGTAAGAGTTTTGAGGAGGAAAGTTGAAAAGGATCCATGAGAGTAAAGAACCTAACTTCAAATTGGTAGCCGTTTGCAGTTGGGATGGGATTTGTGCGAGGCATCTGCCACTGCTTTTATAGGGCCTCGACAGACCCCCCTCATTTCATAACTAATTGCAGTTCTTTTCCAAGTCATTGTTGTCAGCTGAGCGCCCTTCACCTTGACTCTTGATTGATTACTCCCACTAAAAGAATATGAGGCGTGTATCTTGTTGCTTATTCTGCGCCTGATTGATTTCTCTCCCACTAAAAGAATTGTTGACAGAAAGAAATCGGGTGCATATTCTTGGACTAACTCGGGACACAGTGTTCATTTATTTTGCAACCACAGTTGTATAAATTCACATGTTTATCCCTTCTCATTTAACTTCGAGATGCCAGCATGTGATGACGGGATAAAATGATCACTGCAAGTGAAGTGAGAACGAGAGAGTAAAGTTCAGTAGTTCAGGATAAGAGGCAATTTTGAGATTAAATAAGATTAGGTACTTATTTAGATCCCTTTAAGTTAGGAAGTAATTATAATTTTCTTGTGGCTTTCTAGATGTCGACATTCTTGTGGGTGGAATAGTTCTAATTTTTAAAGACTTGATGCAACATGGCTTGTTGAAAGTCTTGTCCAAGTCCTGTAGAATGTAAACCTTTTGATTCTCTGTTTCTTTATCTACAGGCCCTGCATGTTGATCTAAACACAACACATCATCAATTTTGGCATGTTTGAGAGAGATTGGGAGGGAGAGAAAAATCGAGATTGTTTGAAATGTGTATCAATTAAAAAAGAATGTGTATTTATTTAGATCCCGTTAAGTTAAGAAGTAATTATAGAAATTTATCCATAATATTCTCTTAGTAGTATGGCCTTTAATATATATATGCCATATATTGTATAAAAAAAAAATTTCAAAATTTTAGTAAGGGAAAAAGGTACAAGAAGAGAAAACTTACACATTCCACAAGTCCTGTATAGCCTAAAATTTTGAGGCACACACCTGATGAAAAATATTCAAAGCTGTCCACTTCCAAGAATTTTAACATTGTGGAAAAATGGACAAGTTTACATTTTTTGAGTAAACATTATGAGAACCAGAAGGGGAAAAAAAAGAAATTAGCCTCAAGCCAAAATATAATTCTCCATTTGTAATAACCACGCAAAAGTAGCATTTTTTTTTTCTTTTTTGAAGCACAAGATAAAATTTCTGCCACAAAAAGCATTTCAATATTTGAAGAAATTTTAAAACTTAGGGTTAAGATTTAGTGGTTAACCTGGACTCTGACGGAGAAAGAGAGTGGAGACAATTTTATTTTATTTTATTTTATTTTGGTGGGGTGGAGGCGAGAGAGAAATTTTTTTTTGATCCATGTGGTTAGACACGATTCTATTTTTATTTTAATGTTTGCGTCGATTTCAATATCATAATCAAGGGTTGTCCGAAGTAGGAAAAATTATCAGTCTTGGTAATCCTTGGTCATCAATATGTATTATGTTCGAAGTTCACCTCTCAATTTACCGAAAGTCAAAATTTAATTTTTTTGTTTTTACAACTGATTCTAAATAGTTTATATTAGAAAGCTTCTTGCTACCATTCACTTTAGAGTTTTTCCTTCTTTTAGTCTCATCAAACCTGTTACAACAGATTGATAGCATTCTGAAAGTTATTGATTTGGCTGGTTAAGAAGACTCGAGTCAAGAATTGTTAACCCATGCATACAAGTAGTCAGATAAGTTCAAAAATCCAAGACTTGGACTTAAATTGTGATTGATATTAAGTCTTATCATCAAACAAGAGGCTCTGAATACTCTCTGAGTTTTTGAAGGGGACCAATAATTGAAGGACAAGTTTCTCACCTCACCCCCATTGCCATCAAAGCCTCTTGTATCATGAGTGTTTGGAAAATTATTGCTACATGACACTTTTATTTTTGTTTGCAACAAGTCTTTGGTGGAGAGGTCAAGTGTATAATTAAACTAAGGGCATACAAATTGGGTAATTAGCAATTCAATTGATATCCTATAATTTGATACTCTACTATTCAAATAATAGTAGTCTGAACATCATAAGTCTCAAAAAAGTTTTATCTTTTTTGATATAGTACAGACCCCTAAGTTTTTCTCTTTTGAACAATATCTTTCTCAATTTCAATATCATAATCAAGAGTTGTCGGTAGTAGGAAAAAATGATTACTCCTAGTAATCCTTGGTCATCAATGTCAATTATGCTCGATATTCACCTCCTAATTTACCGAAAGTCAAATTCTATTTATTTTTTTCGTACAACTGATTCTAAATAGGTAATATTTGAAAGCTTCTTTTTACCATTCACTTTAGAATGTTTCCTTCTTTTAGTCTAATCAAACCTGTTACAACAAATTTATAGCATTCTGAAAGTTATTGATTTGGCTTGTTAAGAAGACTCGAGTTAATAACTGTAAATCCATGCATACAAGTAGCCAAATAAGTCCAAAAAATCAAGACTTTGGCTTAAATTGTGATTGATGTTAAGTCTTATTATCAAACAAGAGGCTCTGAATACTCTCTGAGTTCTTGAAGTGGTCCAAGAAAGTGAAGGACAAGTTTCTCATCTCATCCCCATTGCCATCAAAGCCTCTTGTATCATGGAGTGTTTGGAAAATTATTTCTACATGACGCTTTTATATCCTGTCTGTAACAAGTCTTTGGTGCAGAGGTCAAGTCGTTTAATTAAACTAACAGCATACAAATTGTGTAATTAGCAATTCAATTGGTATCTTATAATTTGATTCTCTACTATTCAAATAATAGTAGTATGAACATCATAAGTATCATAAAAGTTTTATCTTTTTTGATCTAGTAAAGAACCCTAAGTTTTATCTTTTCTGCGTCGATTCTATGAACAATATCTTCCTCAATTTCAATATCATAATCAAGAGTTGTCCGTAGTAGGAAAAAATGATCACTCCTAGTAATCCTTGGTCATCAATATGTATTATGCTCGATGTTCACCTCCTAATTTACTGAAAGTCAAATTCTATTTATTTTTTTTGTACAACTAATTCTAAATAGTTAATATTTGAAAGCTTCGTTTTACCATTCACTTTAGAATGCTTCCTTCTTTTAGTCTCATCAAACCTGTCACAACAGATTGATAGCATTCTGAAAGTTATTGATTTGGCTTGTTAAGAAGACTCAAGTCAATACCTGTTAACCCATGCATACAAGTAGTCAAATAAGTCCAAAAATCCAAGACTTGGGCTTAAATTGTGATTGATATTAAGTCTTATGATCAAACAAGAGGCTCTGAATACTCTCAGTATTTGAAGGGGCCCAAGAAAGTGAAGGACAAGTTTCCCTTCTCACCCATTGCTATCAAACCCTCTTGTATCATCAAGTGTTTGGAAAATTATTGCTACATGACACTTTAATATCACTGTCTGCAACGGGTTTTTGATGCAGAGGAAAAGTCTTTAATTAAACTAATGACATTCAAATTGTGTAATTAGCAATTCGATTGTCATCCTATAATTTGATAATCTACTATTCAAGAATAGACGTTTGAACATAAGAATTTTCATAAAAACTTGCATGAAATTATATCAACAATTACAAATTAATCAGGATATAATGCCAACTTCATTTCTAAAATTATCATCTCAGAATTTCTAGGGACATAAATAAAATGGCATGACAAATTTCTTTCGCTCTCTCTACATGCCTCCCATCTCGAGTCAAGTCCACTGCCCAGAGTCTATGGCAGGTTAGTCTCATGGGATTATAAAATATGTCTGTTTCATGCAATAGAATCTCCATCACTAATCAAAAGAATATCTTCTGTTTGAAAAATCACATTTAAAAAATCACATTTATGGCATTGTCATTGCCATTACATTACTTTACAGATAGAAATCATGGGGGAACAAAATTAATTAACAACTTTCACTCTTATTAAAATTGTGACATTGACCAAACGTTCCTACCAATTAGTGAATCATATTCCAAATTAGTTGCAAGAGATTATGGAGGCACCTTGTTTGTGAAGAATTAACATATGATATGCTCATCATCCAATTTTTCTGAATAGACTAAGTAGTATAGGCAAATGTTTTCCTAAAAGCTGTCACAATAAATAAAAAGTTAAATCCATCAATTTGCACAAGTTTATTCGGTGCAATTTGTGGAAACATCAGGGAATTTCCAGTCACAAAAAGTTAAGATATCTTGTTAGATAGGTTGGACGAGCTTTTTTATCTCATAAGCATACAAATTCTGCGATTGCAATTAAAATCAGATCTATTCCAATATTCAAGGAGGTGAGATATATAAATCTTAAGCTACATGATGATATTGTCACCGCATTAACAATGAGGAGGAGGAGATAAATTCACCAGACTACCTTTTAAGAACTTCCAGTCACCACTACTACGCAGTAGATGTATGCTACACTTCTCATCAAGCAAAATTATGGAAGAAAGTTGTGCAAAAAGAAGGGAAAGAAAAGCTTTTAGACTAAACTTGTTCATTACCGGTCTGAATAATAACTCTCTGTAAAATCACACCAACTAGAATATACAATTCTACCATATCCTATCCTATTATAAGTTCATGTTCAGTGTTGTTAGTAGAATATCATGATGCTTTTTATTAGTTGTTGGTATACAAGTTTGTCAAGTGGGTTTCTCTTCTCTGATACTATTTTGCTCACATATATTTTTGAGGTTTAAACTGAAAAAGAAGAAACCGTATACTCTGTAGAACAATTCTGTTGAATAATTAAAAAGAAAAATGTAGCTAACTCATAAAAACATTGACAGTTATAATGAAGTTTATTGCTAAAAGAGCCCATGGCGTATTAGAAAGCAAACATTTGTTGGCATCGCCAAATGCACCATTTAATTTATACCTAAATTTGAGATCAGGTGATTCTAAAGCTGATTTCTAAAAGCTGGAAGAAATGGCTACTCTAAAACATTACAAATGAACTCAGTATTTGGAAGCTTTTCTCAAGCGTTCTACTTTACAAATTATCCATGATTTAGTCTCAGTAACTAATTTTATATGATCAGAAAACACAACACTCCATGAAAGCACATCCTGAAAGAAAAAAAAGTATGAGACCTTGTAATTGTGGAATGGAGGAACTAAAATCATGCAAGTTCCAATACGAGAGGCATTATTACAGAATATGGACTTGTGCACTGAGAATACAATCTCCACACTACATTTCCAAAGGAAAAGAAAATTCTTGAATAAACTAAATCAACTACTTATATCTAAATTAGACTGCAACGATTTAGCCAAAGTACAAGGGATAATAGACCATAACGAGCAGCAAAAAACGAAAAGAAACATTTTAATTTTACAAATAACTATGACATATTGTTGAGGCATCATTTCGCCACACGAGGAAGTTTCTTGCCAACCAAAGATGCTTTGGCACAAATAACACTCACATATGAACACAAAATAAACATCTGCTCCATGAAAATAATCATAAATACCTCTAAATAGCTGGATGTTCAAGAGATACAGTCAGTATCCTAGATCCCAAAGAATCACCTGGGACAAACAATTTGTTTCACTCAACTACATTCCCAGTATTAGTCAGAAAGGTTGTATCGTCTCGTATTGAAAGCATTAAAAGTAAATAGTCCCATAATATTTGGATGACAATCTAGATCTTCCCACTAATTGCGTAATTGAAGAGTGGCGCTGATAAGAAATATATTCTCGAAGAGCATAAATTGCTAAAAGTTTTCCTTTGAGAAATGAGGATAGCCGCACATGAGACTGTGGATTGTTTTCACATTAGTAACCTTGACTCTACGCTCCCAATAAACACATGGTCTCTACGAGATAAGACAGACTGCCCTTTAGCCCATTGTCTGGATATTTGAAGACGAGCTACAATTGAGGCAGAAATCAGGTACTTTCCTGAGAGCAATAAACGCCATTATTTCTTTCCACTTGGGATGACCGAACTCTGCAATGCAGAACAAAAAGTCCATTACAGAGCAAGAAAACTATAATAAACTTTCTCTTTTCAAAATATTTTTCGTTTCCTTATTATTTCCTAGACTAATGCCTAACAGTCTCCCACAATCTCCTACATTACATGGTTTACTTTTCAAGTTTTAAACCCTCTATCTAATTCCCAATGAGGCTTTGCTTAGTGATAAAGGGGTGAGAGCCACAGGTTCAAGTCCGAGCTACGACCTATATTTAAATTTTTAAATCTATCTAAATTCACAGAAGGTTTTTAAAGATTGTATTCAGGGAATGTAAGGATTCAATTACATAGATGGTAGAATTGCTCCTATAAAATGGAGAAACAGAAGGTTCAAATAAGAACCACCCCCCCCCCCAAAAAAAAAAAAAAAAAAAAAAAGGCTCCTCTTAGTTTGAATCTAGTCGCTTTCCTAGAAAATCTACGGGAGAATCAGGATTTGTCTAATTAATGCAGGCAGTTTATGGTGAAGATAATCATGGATATCAGAATTGTAAGCATCTACGGAATATATCGAGGGTGAGCATGGTACAATACAAAGCTAAGAAGAAAAGTAGACACAAGCAATTATTATGGAACAATGGACACAGCATTTTGAATAAGCAGACAACAAATAGAATGATGCAACAGAAACTACTCAGAGCTCACTATCAATGATGGACAAAGCGATCAGCATATGCATATGACTTGTCTACTACGTAGAAAGGAGAATCAAATTGAGATGGGAACTGAATTTATCTGTGCTTAGACAAGCAAAACACTGTGGTATGAAGGGTAATATAATGTATCTGGATCATGATAAATTTAAAATTTAAAAAGAAAAGGTAGCTAAAGTAGCATAATTTTTAATTATTAACAAATAACTTTTTTTTACTTTGGTAGTTGGCAATAACTTTCTTTTATTGAAGTTGTCGTGACAGACAACAAAGCTTGTGAAGCCAGAGAATTCGTTCCAAAGGCCAATCAATTGCTTCAGCTTCCGCCACAATCACCTTCATTCATGCAGTGCATGCAACACTTGGGACAACACATTTTGATGAATCCTTGTATATAATTCTTCTGAAACACGAAATTAAATATGTTCTGTTCTTTTCGACGCCCTCCCAAAACACACACATAAAACAAAATTAATTAATTAACATTTTGAGAGACCTAAAACTGCTCAACTTTGAGACCACTTTGATGAACGGGTAAATAATAACGAAAATCTGTAAAATTTTATTCCTAACTAGTTTACAGTTAGTAGATCACATCCATCGGTTTGGATCTTACATACGGGTGGTGTATCAACCAAATCAAAGTGGGAGTATCAACATTCTTGATACTTCCGAAAGTAGCCCAGCTCAACTCTCTCTATATATACACACGCGCGCGCGCGCGCGCGCACACACACACACATATATTTCTTTAACATCTTAGAGTCCATGAAAATCTAGGTTTTACATTACAGATCAAAGAGGTTTCAAGTGTCAGTATTTTGAGTGCCTCATATTCATTGGAAAAGATTCAAGGATCAGATGGAGGTGTTACAAGCTTCAGAGATCAAGCGCGGATATGTACAGAATCTGTGCATATTATAAGTCGACTTATAAAGTTTATTAGTCAACTTATGTTTTAGGCTAGTCGACTTATACTTGGATATACTCGACTAGGCCTCACAAAAGAAAGTTAAGGTTTCAAAATTTTGTCAAAATAGTCGACTTATAAATCACTATAGTCGACTAGAGAACGTTATTAGTCGACTTATAGTCCACTAATATCGAGTTCTGGCAGTTTTCTTATACGGCTCTGTTTTCAATTTGGATTGGATTCGAGTTTTCTTCTTTCTCTGAGACAGTGCTCATTGGATTGTTGAAGTTTAGGTTGGACTAATATCACCCTAGGGCTTATACAAACCCTTTTGGGAGTGGCCTCTTGAAGGCAAGTCAAGGAAAGTCAAGAATTGAAGAGATTTCCATATTGAGAGTTGTGAGAGAGATTCTTGTAACTCTTGTATTTACTTTTCTGTTTTCAATAAGATTTCTCCCTTCTCCCCCTGGACATAGGCGCTCTTAGCGAACCACGTTAAATCTGGCGTTCTTTGTGGTGTGGTGATTAGTTTTAATTGCTTGCTAGTAGTAAATCTTTATGCTTCTGCTTTCGCTGCAGAGTCTTCAACTCATTGTTTCTCTGTTGTTATATCAGTGTTGATCAATAACAATTAATATCAGAGCAATGGCTAGCAAGACGACCACAACAACCAGGTTCAAGGTGGAGAAATTTAACGGGAAGTCTAACTTCTTGTTGTGGAAGATGCGAGTAACGTCATTGCTAGTGAAGGAGGGCACACGCAAGGTCTTGCTTTGAAAGAAGCCATCGAAGATGGAAGTTGATGAGTGGAACGACATCGACTTCCACGTAAAAACAGCGATCATACTATACCTATCAGATGAGGTCCTCTACAATATCATGAACGAGGAGACAACTGCTGTTTTTCGTGTAGACTGGAGAGTCTTTACATGATGAAGAGTTTGTCGAATAAGCTCTTCATGAAGAAACAGCTATACTGCCTTCGGATGAAGGAAGATACGCCTATTTTACAATATATTATGCTTTTAATAGAATTTTAAGTGACTTGTTAGCTCTGCAAGTTAAGCTAGAAGAAGAAGACAAAACTCTTCTGTTACTCTCTTCTCTTCCATCAAGTTATGACCACTTGGTGACCACCATCATATATGATAAGAAGACCTTAGAGTTAGAAGATGTCATACAGATGCTTCAGAACAATAAGTTGATGAACAAGACAGATTCTACAGAGGAGGCCTCAAGACTAATTGTCAAGAGGCAGGGGGAGGTCAAAGAGTATGGGACTCAAAAGGAATCCAGAGGCTTCTAGCAATTTTATTTGCTATTTTTGCAAGAAATCAGGGCACATCAAGAAGAATTGTATGGAATACAAGGAGATGCTGAAGAAGAAAGGTGGCAAGGATTCTAATGGGGCTAGTACCAGTGAAAAGACAGATCAAGTCGAAGTTGTCGAACAAGCAGATGAGGAGCCATTTAATGTTTTGACAGCTCAGTAAGGAAAAGGTAAGTACTCAGATACTTTTGATTACTTAACTTTGGGTGCACATACCACATGTGCTCAAAAGGAGAGTGATTCAGTACTTACAAATCTTATGATGGAGGCTCTTCCTGATGGGTAACAATGTTGTATGCAAGATAGTTGGCATCGGCAACATCCGTATTAAGATGTTTGATGGATAGGTTCGAACCTTCACGAACGTGCATCACGTTTCAGATTTAAATACTCTCGTTAAGAGCTTTGAAAACTCGAAGGTATAAGTTTTCAGGTACAGATGGAGGTATCAAAGTTACCAAAGGCTCCATGACAATTCTCAAAAGAGAACGGACTGCAAATTTGTACAAGATGACTGGAAGCATTATTGTTGGTAATGTTTCAGTATCAAGAGAGAATGAGGATACTACAAGACATTGGCACATGCGTCTTGGGCACATGAGTGAGCGAGGTCCTCAAGTTCTACACAAAAAGAATACTCTACCAGGTATCAAACATTGCAAACTCGATCTACGTAAATTTTGCATCATGAGTAGACAACGTAGAGTAGCTTTCTCTATATCACAGCACAAGACAAAGAGCTTGCTAGATCTCATACACACGGATGAGTAGGGACCTTCGCCAGTAGCATCCATCGAGGGTGCTAGGTACTATGTTACATTCACAGACAACTTCTCCAAGAGAGTTTCGGTATACTTCTTGAGGCAAAATCATATGTATTTCAGAAGTTCAAGGAGTGAAAAACTATGATGAAGAATCAGAAGGGCGAAAGGTGAAAGGCTTGAGGTCTGATAATGGAGGCGAGTATACCTCTACAGAATTCAAACCTTACATAGCAGGTAAAGGCATCGAACACCTGCTAAGTATTCCACGGTGACTAGAATAAGATGGAATAGTAGAGCGCATGAATCGAACACTTACAGAGTGTGCCCACAGTATCATATTACAGGCTGACATGTTAGAAGAATTTTGGGTAAAAGCGATGAGTCATGCAAGCTATCTATCTAGTAAACAGGTCACCATCAACACCCGTTAATCTTCAGATCCCAGAGGAGACATGACGAGGAGAGTCCATGGACTATTCAACCGTACAGATTTTCGGTTGTCCAGTGTATAATTTGATTAATAGTCAGAAAAAGAACAAACTGGAGTCTAAATCTAAGAGGTGTACCTTCATCAGGTTCACCAAAAGAGTCAAAAGTTTCAGACTTTAGGATCCCAAGACTAGGAATGCTTTTACTAGCGGAGATATGATCTTTGACGAATAATTGCAAGACAAGACAGAGACGGAGGATAAAATTCAAGATGGAGCTTCAAACAGTTCATAGACACTCAAGAAAAGAGAGTCGAGTTCTCAGGGAACCCTAAAATGCCTGACGGGTCAGAAGAGAACTCCTCAGATTCAGATGGAGAGGAGCAGGAGGCTACTCAGGAGCAACCTAGACCGCTGAGGTGGTCAGTCAGAGTTAAAGTGCCACCAATAAGATATGCTGAGAAGATGATCATGTCTCATTCGTATTAGTAATAGAAACAGGGGATCCTAATAATTACAGGTAGGCAATCGAGGCAGATGATTACGGCAAATGAATTACTGCCATGGAATAGGAGATGGAGTCTTTGGATAGAAATCAAATATAAAAATTGGTCGATCTTCTAAAGGACTCCAAGGCAATAGGTTGCAGATAAGGCTTTCGCAAGAAGGATAATAAGCAATACAAGGCAAGGTTAGTTGCCAAGGAATATGCTTAAAAAAGGGTAATGACTACAAAGAGATCTTTTCTCCTATAGTCAAACATACATCTATTCGGATGTTATTGGCGATAGTAGCTCAGTTTGATCTAGAGTTGGAGTAGATAGATGTTAAAACAATATTTTTGCACAGTGAGCTGAAGGATAAGATATACATGAAGCAACTTGAAGGTTACATTCAGGAAGGATAAGAAATCAATGTATGTCTTCTAAATAAGTCCCTTTATGGACTTAAACAGTCTCTCAGGCAGTGGTATAAATAGTTCGACTCTCTCATGATCAAGGCCAGATATAACAAATGTGAGCATGATAGTTGTGTCTATTTCCAGAAGAGTGATGATCCGACATATTTGATGTTATATGTGAATGATATGCTAATTGCTGCGAGAAACAAGATACATATTCAGAAGCTAAAAGCTCAACTAAAGAAGGAACTTGACATGAAAGATTTGGGAGAAGCCAAAAAGATTTTACATATGGAGATCACTCGAGAGACAGATGCTCAAGCAGACTTTGGCTATCCCAAGAGAACTACGTACTCAAGGTGTTGGAAAGATTGAACGTGGCAGAAGCAAGACCAATTACCACTCTTTTGGTAGGTCACTTCAAATTATCTTCCAGGTAGTGTCCACAATCACCGAAAGAGGAGGAGGAGATGTCTCGAGTACCATATGCAAGTGAGGTGGGATCATCATGTATGCTATGGTCTGCACTAGGCCTAACTTAGCCTATGCAGTTAGTACAATAAGTCAGTTCTTGTCAAATTCAGGAAAGCAACATTGGGAAGCAGTGAAGTGGGTGCCACGATATCTACGAGGGACTATGAGACTAGGCTTGATGTTTTAGAGATTGGAAACGGGAAAACCTTGAGAATTGCTAGGCTATGAAAATCGAGAGGCTACCATTAGCCCAACAAGAATTTATGAACAACAAACTTGAAAACTCAAACTTGAATTTCAAAAGTTTTCTCTAATATATAAATTGATTTATGAACGACATGAATTTAAATAATTATTTGTATTATCATATTCAATAGTATAAAGTAAATGGCAAGAAGAAAAAGTTGCGTCAAGCATACTGGGTCCTGTAGGATTTCGCTACTATTAGCCCAACAAGAATGTAAACCTTTCGATTCTATGCGTCTTTATTTACAGGCCCTGCATGTTGATCTAAACATAATACATCATCAATTTTGACATGTTTGAGAGAGATTGGGAGGGAGATAAAAATTGAGATTGTTTGAAATGTATATCACTAATTGAGACAATTAAGGATAATAGGCAATTTTAGAAGGTATAAAAGAAATCAATTAAAAAAGATTGTGTATTTATTTAGGTCCTGTTAAGTTAAGAAGTAATTATAAAAATTTATCCATAATTTTCTCTTAGTAGTATGGCCTTTAATATATATGCCATATATTGTATAAAAAAAAAATATCAAAATTTTAGTAAGGGAAAAAGGTACAAAAAGAGAAAACTTACACATTCCACAAGTCCTGTATAGCCTAAAATTTTGAGGCACACACCTGATGAAAAATATTCAAAGCTGTCCACTTCCAAGAATTTTAACATTGTGGAAAAATGGACAAGTTTACATTTTTTTGAGTAAACATTATGAGAACCAGAAGGGGGAAAAAAAAAAGAAATTAGCCTCAAGCCAAAATATAATTCTCCATTTGTAATAACCATGCAAAAGTAGCATTTTTTTTTTCCCTTTATTGAAGAACAAGATAAAATTTCTGCCACAAAAAGCATTTCAATATTTGAAGAAAATTTTTAAAACTTAGGGTTAAGATTTAGTGGCTAACCTGGGCTCTGACGGAGAAAGAGAATGGAGACATTTTTTTTTTTTTTTTTTTTTTTTTTTTTTTTTTTTTTTTTGTGGGGGGGGGGGGGGGGGGTGTGGGGGGTGTGTTGGGGAGGCGAGAGAGAATTTCTTTTTTTTTTTTTGATCCATGTGCTTAGACACGATTCTATTTTTATTTTATTGTTTGCGTCGATTTCAATATCATAATCAAGGGTTGTCCGAAGTGGGAAAAATTTATCAGTCTTAGTAATCCTTGGTCATCAATATGCATTATGTTCGAAGTTCACCTCTCAATTTACTGAAAGTCAAATTTTCATTTATTTTTTTTACAACTGATTCTAAATAGTTTATATTTGAAAGCTTCTTGCTACCATTCACTTTAGAATTTTTCCTTCTTTTAGTCTCAACAAACCTGTTACAACAGATTGATAGCATTCTGAAAGTTATTGATTTGACTGGTTAAGAAGACTCGAGACAAGAATTGTTAACCCATGCTTACAAGTAGTCAGATAAGTCCAAAAATACAAGACTTGGGCCTAAATTGTGATTGATATTAAGTCTTATCATCAAACAAGAGGCTTTGAATACTCTCTGAGTTTTTGAAAGGGTCCAAGAATTGAAGGACAAGTTTCTCATCTCACCCCCATTGCCATCAAAGCCTCGTGTATCATGAAGTGTTTGGAAAATTATTGCTACATGACACTTTTATATTTTTGTTTGCAACAAGTCTTTGGTGGAGAGGTCAAGTGTATAATTAAACTAAGTGCACACAAATTGGGTAATTAGCAATTCAATTGATATCCTATAATTTGATACTCTACTATTCATATAATAGTAGTGTGAACATCATAAGTCTCAAAAAAGTTTTATCTTTTTTGATATAGTACAGAACCCTAAGTTTTATCTTTTGAGCAATATCTTTCTCAATTTCAATATCATAATCAAGAGTTGTCCGTAGTAGGAAAAAATGATTACTCCTAGTAATCCTTGGTCATCAATATCAATTATGTTCGATATTCACCTCCTAATTTACCGAAAGTCAAATTCTATTTATTTTTTTCATACAACTAATTCTAAATAGTTAATATTTGAAAGCTTCTTTTTACCATTCACTTTAGAATGTTTCCTTCTTTTAGTCTCATAAAACCTGTTACAACAAATTGATAGCATTCTGAAAGTTATTGATTTGGCTTGTTAAGAAGACTCGAGTCAATAAATGTTAATCTATGCATACAAGTAGCCAAATAAGTCCAAAAAATCAAGATTTTGGCTTAAATTGTGATTGATGTTAAGTCTTACCATCAAACAAGAGGCTCTGAATACTCTCTGAGTTCTTGAAGTGATCCAAGAAAGTGAAGGACAAGTTTCTCATCTCATCCCCATTGCCATCAAAGCCTCTTGTATCATGGAGTGTTTGGAAAATTATTTCTACATGACGCTTTTATATCCTGTCTGCAGCAAGTCTTTGGTGCAGAGGTCAAGTCTTTTAATTAAACTAACAGCATACAAATTGTGTAATTAGCAATTCAATTGGTATCTTATAATTTGATTCTCTACTATTCAAATAATAGTAGTATGAACATCATAAGTATCATAAAAGTTTTATCTTTTTTGATCTAGTAAAGAACCCTAAGTTTTATCTTTTCTGCGTCAATTCTATGAACAATATCTTCCTCAATTTCAATATCATAATCAAGAGCTGTCCGTAGTAGGAAAAAATGATCACTCCTAGTAATCCTTGGTCATCAATATGCATTATGCTCAATGTGCACCTCCTAATTTACTGAAAGTCAAATTCTATTTATTTTTTTTTGTACAACTAATTCTAAATAGTTAATATTTGAAAGCTTCTTTTTACCATTCACTTTAGAATGTTTCCTTCTTTTAGTCTCATCAAAACTGTCACAACAGATTGATAGCATTCTGAAAGTTATTGATTTGGCCTTTTAAGAAGACTCAAGTCAATAACTGTTAACCCATGCATACAAGTAGTCAAATAAGTCCAAAAATCCAAGACTTGGGCTTAAATTGTGATTGACATTAAGTCTTCTGATCAAACAAGAGGCTCCGAATACTCTCAGTATTTGAAGGGGCCCAAGAAAGTGAAGGACAAGTTTCCCTTCTCACCCATTGCTATCAAACCCTCTTGTATCATCAAGTGTTTGGAAAATTATTGCTACATGACACTTTAATATCACTGTCTGCAATGAGTTTTTGATGCAGAGGAAAAGTCTTTAATTAAACTAATGACATTCAAATTGTGTAATTAGCAATTCGATTGTCATCCTATAATTTGATAATCTACTGTTCAAGAATAGATGTTTGAACATAAGAATTTTCATAAAAACTTGCATGAAATTATATCATCAATTACAAATTAATCAGGATATAATGCCAACTTCATTTCTAAAATTATCATCTCCGAATTTCTAGGGACATAAATAAAATGGCATGACAAATTTCTTTCGCTCTCTCTACATGCCTCCCAATCTCGAGTCAAGTCCACTGCCCAGAGTCTATGGCAGGTAAGTCTCATGGGATAGAAAATATGTCTGTTTCATGCAATAGAATCTCCATCACTAATCAAAAGAATATCTTCTGTTTGAAAAATCACATTTAAAAAAATCACATTTATGGCATTGTCATTGCCATTACATTACTTTACAGATAGAAATCATGGGGGAACAAAATTAATTAACAACTTTCACTCTTATTAAAATTGTGACATTGACCAAACGTTCCTACCAATTAGTGAATCATATTCCAAATTAGTTGCAAGAGATTATGGAGGCACCTTGTTTGTGAAGAATTAACATATGATATGCTCATCATCCAATTTTTCTGAATAGACTAAGTAGTATAGGCAAATGTTTTCCTAAAAGCTGTCACAATAAGTAAAAAGTTAAATCCATCAATTTGCACAAGTTTATTCGGTGCAATTTGTGGAAACATCAGGGAATTTCCAGTCACAAAAAGTTAAGATATCTTGTTAGATAGGTTGGACGAGCTTTTTTATCTCATAAGCATACAAATTCTGCGATTGCAATTAAAATCAGATCTATTCCAATATTCAAGGAGGTGAGATATATAAATCTTAAGCTACATGATGATATTGTCACCGCATTAACAATGAGGAGGAGGAGATAAATTCACCAGACTACCTTTTAAGAACTTCCAGTCACCACTACTACGCAGTAGATGTATGCTACACTTCTCATCAAGCAAAATTATGGAAGAAAGTTGTGCAAAAAGAAGGGAAAGAAAAGCTTTTAGACTAAACTTGTTCATTACCGGTCTGAATAATAACTCTCTGTAAAATCACACCAACTAGAATATACAATTCTACCATATCCTATCCTATTATAAGTTCATGTTCAGTGTTGTTAGTAGAATATCATGATGCTTTTTATTAGTTGTTGGTATACAAGTTTGTCAAGTGGGTTTCTCTTCTCTGATACTATTTTGCTCACATATATTTTTGAGGTTTAAACTGAAAAAGAAGAAACCGTATACTCTGTAGAACAATTCTGTTGAATAATTAAAAAGAAAAATGTAGCTAACTCATAAAAACATTGACAGTTATAATGAAGTTTATTGCTAAAAGAGCCCATGGCGTATTAGAAAGCAAACATTTGTTGGCATCGCCAAATGCACCATTTAATTTATACCTAAATTTGAGATCAGGTGATTCTAAAGCTGATTTCTAAAAGCTGGAAGAAATGGCTACTCTAAAACATTACAAATGAACTCAGTATTTGGAAGCTTTTCTCAAGCGTTCTACTTTACAAATTATCCATGATTTAGTCTCAGTAACTAATTTTATATGATCAGAAAACACAACACTCCATGAAAGCACATCCTGAAAGAAAAAAAAGTATGAGACCTTGTAATTGTGGAATGGAGGAACTAAAATCATGCAAGTTCCAATACGAGAGGCATTATTACAGAATATGGACTTGTGCACTGAGAATACAATCTCCACACTACATTTCCAAAGGAAAAGAAAATTCTTGAATAAACTAAATCAACTACTTATATCTAAATTAGACTGCAACGATTTAGCCAAAGTACAAGGGATAATAGACCATAACGAGCAGCAAAAAACGAAAAGAAACATTTTAATTTTACAAATAACTATGACATATTGTTGAGGCATCATTTCGCCACACGAGGAAGTTTCTTGCCAACCAAAGATGCTTTGGCACAAATAACACTCACATATGAACACAAAATAAACATCTGCTCCATGAAAATAATCATAAATACCTCTAAATAGCTGGATGTTCAAGAGATACAGTCAGTATCCTAGATCCCAAAGAATCACCTGGGACAAACAATTTGTTTCACTCAACTACATTCCCAGTATTAGTCAGAAAGGTTGTATCGTCTCGTATTGAAAGCATTAAAAGTAAATAGTCCCATAATATTTGGATGACAATCTAGATCTTCCCACTAATTGCGTAATTGAAGAGTGGCGCTGATAAGAAATATATTCTCGAAGAGCATAAATTGCTAAAAGTTTTCCTTTGAGAAATGAGGATAGCCGCACATGAGACTGTGGATTGTTTTCACATTAGTAACCTTGACTCTACGCTCCCAATAAACACATGGTCTCTACGAGATAAGACAGACTGCCCTTTAGCCCATTGTCTGGATATTTGAAGACGAGCTACAATTGAGGCAGAAATCAGGTACTTTCCTGAGAGCAATAAACGCCATTATTTCTTTCCACTTGGGATGACCGAACTCTGCAATGCAGAACAAAAAGTCCATTACAGAGCAAGAAAACTATAATAAACTTTCTCTTTTCAAAATATTTTTCGTTTCCTTATTATTTCCTAGACTAATGCCTAACAGTCTCCCACAATCTCCTACATTACATGGTTTACTTTTCAAGTTTTAAACCCTCTATCTAATTCCCAATGAGGCTTTGCTTAGTGATAAAGGGGTGAGAGCCACAGGTTCAAGTCCGAGCTACGACCTATATTTAAATTTTTAAATCTATCTAAATTCACAGAAGGTTTTTAAAGATTGTATTCAGGGAATGTAAGGATTCAATTACATAGATGGTAGAATTGCTCCTATAAAATGGAGAAACAGAAGGTTCAAATAAGAACCACCACCCCCCCCCCCCAAAAAAAAAAAAAAAAAAAAAAGGCTCCTCTTAGTTTGAATCTAGTCGCTTTCCTAGAAAATCTACGGGAGAATCAGGATTTGTCTAATTAATGCAGGCAGTTTATGGTGAAGATAATCATGGATATCAGAATTGTAAGCATCTACGGAATATATCGAGGGTGAGCATGGTACAATACAAAGCTAAGAAGAAAAGTAGACACAAGCAATTATTATGGAACAATGGACACAGCATTTTGAATAAGCAGACAACAAATAGAATGATGCAACAGAAACTACTCAGAGCTCACTATCAATGATGGACAAAGCGATCAGCATATGCATATGACTTGTCTACTACGTAGAAAGGAGAATCAAATTGAGATGGGAACTGAATTTATCTGTGCTTAGACAAGCAAAACACTGTGGTATGAAGGGTAATATAATGTATCTGGATCATGATAAATTTAAAATTTAAAAAGAAAAGGTAGCTAAAGTAGCATAATTTTTAATTATTAACAAATAACTTTTTTTTACTTTGGTAGTTGGCAATAACTTTCTTTTATTGAAGTTGTCGTGACAGACAACAAAGCTTGTGAAGCCAGAGAATTCGTTCCAAAGGCCAATCAATTGCTTCAGCTTCCGCCACAATCACCTTCATTCATGCAGTGCATGCAACACTTGGGACAACACATTTTGATGAATCCTTGTATATAATTCTTCTGAAACACGAAATTAAATATGTTCTGTTCTTTTCGACGCCCTCCCAAAACACACACATAAAACAAAATTAATTAATTAACATTTTGAGAGACCTAAAACTGCTCAACTTTGAGACCACTTTGATGAACGGGTAAATAATAACGAAAATCTGTAAAATTTTATTCCTAACTAGTTTACAGTTAGTAGATCACATCCATCGGTTTGGATCTTACATACGGGTGGTGTATCAACCAAATCAAAGTGGGAGTATCAACATTCTTGATACTTCCGAAAGTAGCCCAGCTCAACTCTCTCTATATATACACACGCGCGCGCGCGCGCGCGCGCACACACACACATATATTTCTTTAACATCTTAGAGTCCATGAAAATCTAGGTTTTACATTACAGATCAAAGAGGTTTCAAGTGTCAGTATTTTGAGTGCCTCATATTCATTGGAAAAGATTCAAGGATCAGATGGAGGTGTTACAAGCTTCAGAGATCAAGCGCGGATATGTACAGAATCTGTGCATATTATAAGTCGACTTATAAAGTTTATTAGTCAACTTATGTTTTAGGCTAGTCGACTTATACTTGGATATACTCGACTAGGCCTCACAAAAGAAAGTTAAGGTTTCAAAATTTTGTCAAAATAGTCGACTTATAAATCACTATAGTCGACTAGAGAACGTTATTAGTCGACTTATAGTCCACTAATATCGAGTTCTGGCAGTTTTCTTATACGGCTCTGTTTTCAATTTGGATTGGATTCGAGTTTTCTTCTTTCTCTGAGACAGTGCTCATTGGATTGTTGAAGTTTAGGTTGGACTAATATCACCCTAGGGCTTATACAAACCCTTTTGGGAGTGGCCTCTTGAAGGCAAGTCAAGGAAAGTCAAGAATTGAAGAGATTTCCATATTGAGAGTTGTGAGAGAGATTCTTGTAACTCTTGTATTTACTTTTCTGTTTTCAATAAGATTTCTCCCTTCTCCCCCTGGACATAGGCGCTCTTAGCGAACCACGTTAAATCTGGCGTTCTTTGTGGTGTGGTGATTAGTTTTAATTGCTTGCTAGTAGTAAATCTTTATGCTTCTGCTTTCGCTGCAGAGTCTTCAACTCATTGTTTCTCTGTTGTTATATCAGTGTTGATCAATAACAATTAATATCAGAGCAATGGCTAGCAAGACGACCACAACAACCAGGTTCAAGGTGGAGAAATTTAACGGGAAGTCTAACTTCTTGTTGTGGAAGATGCGAGTAACGTCATTGCTAGTGAAGGAGGGCACACGCAAGGTCTTGCTTTGAAAGAAGCCATCGAAGATGGAAGTTGATGAGTGGAACGACATCGACT
Source organism: Agave tequilana (assembly GCA_038442645.1). Lineage (NCBI taxonomy): Eukaryota > Viridiplantae > Streptophyta > Magnoliopsida > Asparagales > Asparagaceae > Agave > Agave tequilana. The sequence continues at coordinate 62,605 of JAVJIF010016223.1, read as the reverse complement.
TCCACGTAAAAACAGCGATCATACTATACCTATCAGATGAGGTCCTCTACAATATCATGAACGAGGAGACAACTGCTGTTTTTCGTGTAGACTGGAGAGTCTTTACATGATGAAGAGTTTGTCGAATAAGCTCTTCATGAAGAAACAGCTATACTGCCTTCGGATGAAGGAAGATACGCCTATTTTACAATATATTATGCTTTTAATAGAATTTTAAGTGACTTGTTAGCTCTGCAAGTTAAGCTAGAAGAAGAAGACAAAACTCTTCTGTTACTCTCTTCTCTTCCATCAAGTTATGACCACTTGGTGACCACCATCATATATGATAAGAAGACCTTAGAGTTAGAAGATGTCATACAGATGCTTCAGAACAATAAGTTGATGAACAAGACAGATTCTACAGAGGAGGCCTCAAGACTAATTGTCAAGAGGCAGGGGGAGGTCAAAGAGTATGGGACTCAAAAGGAATCCAGAGGCTTCTAGCAATTTTATTTGCTATTTTTGCAAGAAATCAGGGCACATCAAGAAGAATTGTATGGAATACAAGGAGATGCTGAAGAAGAAAGGTGGCAAGGATTCTAATGGGGCTAGTACCAGTGAAAAGACAGATCAAGTCGAAGTTGTCGAACAAGCAGATGAGGAGCCATTTAATGTTTTGACAGCTCAGTAAGGAAAAGGTAAGTACTCAGATACTTTTGATTACTTAACTTTGGGTGCACATACCACATGTGCTCAAAAGGAGAGTGATTCAGTACTTACAAATCTTATGATGGAGGCTCTTCCTGATGGGTAACAATGTTGTATGCAAGATAGTTGGCATCGGCAACATCCGTATTAAGATGTTTGATGGATAGGTTCGAACCTTCACGAACGTGCATCACGTTTCAGATTTAAATACTCTCGTTAAGAGCTTTGAAAACTCGAAGGTATAAGTTTTCAGGTACAGATGGAGGTATCAAAGTTACCAAAGGCTCCATGACAATTCTCAAAAGAGAACGGACTGCAAATTTGTACAAGATGACTGGAAGCATTATTGTTGGTAATGTTTCAGTATCAAGAGAGAATGAGGATACTACAAGACATTGGCACATGCGTCTTGGGCACATGAGTGAGCGAGGTCCTCAAGTTCTACACAAAAAGAATACTCTACCAGGTATCAAACATTGCAAACTCGATCTACGTAAATTTTGCATCATGAGTAGACAACGTAGAGTAGCTTTCTCTATATCACAGCACAAGACAAAGAGCTTGCTAGATCTCATACACACGGATGAGTAGGGACCTTCGCCAGTAGCATCCATCGAGGGTGCTAGGTACTATGTTACATTCACAGACAACTTCTCCAAGAGAGTTTCGGTATACTTCTTGAGGCAAAATCATATGTATTTCAGAAGTTCAAGGAGTGAAAAACTATGATGAAGAATCAGAAGGGCGAAAGGTGAAAGGCTTGAGGTCTGATAATGGAGGCGAGTATACCTCTACAGAATTCAAACCTTACATAGCAGGTAAAGGCATCGAACACCTGCTAAGTATTCCACGGTGACTAGAATAAGATGGAATAGTAGAGCGCATGAATCGAACACTTACAGAGTGTGCCCACAGTATCATATTACAGGCTGACATGTTAGAAGAATTTTGGGTAAAAGCGATGAGTCATGCAAGCTATCTATCTAGTAAACAGGTCACCATCAACACCCGTTAATCTTCAGATCCCAGAGGAGACATGACGAGGAGAGTCCATGGACTATTCAACCGTACAGATTTTCGGTTGTCCAGTGTATAATTTGATTAATAGTCAGAAAAAGAACAAACTGGAGTCTAAATCTAAGAGGTGTACCTTCATCAGGTTCACCAAAAGAGTCAAAAGTTTCAGACTTTAGGATCCCAAGACTAGGAATGCTTTTACTAGCGGAGATATGATCTTTGACGAATAATTGCAAGACAAGACAGAGACGGAGGATAAAATTCAAGATGGAGCTTCAAACAGTTCATAGACACTCAAGAAAAGAGAGTCGAGTTCTCAGGGAACCCTAAAATGCCTGACGGGTCAGAAGAGAACTCCTCAGATTCAGATGGAGAGGAGCAGGAGGCTACTCAGGAGCAACCTAGACCGCTGAGGTGGTCAGTCAGAGTTAAAGTGCCACCAATAAGATATGCTGAGAAGATGATCATGTCTCATTCGTATTAGTAATAGAAACAGGGGATCCTAATAATTACAGGTAGGCAATCGAGGCAGATGATTACGGCAAATGAATTACTGCCATGGAATAGGAGATGGAGTCTTTGGATAGAAATCAAATATAAAAATTGGTCGATCTTCTAAAGGACTCCAAGGCAATAGGTTGCAGATAAGGCTTTCGCAAGAAGGATAATAAGCAATACAAGGCAAGGTTAGTTGCCAAGGAATATGCTTAAAAAAGGGTAATGACTACAAAGAGATCTTTTCTCCTATAGTCAAACATACATCTATTCGGATGTTATTGGCGATAGTAGCTCAGTTTGATCTAGAGTTGGAGTAGATAGATGTTAAAACAATATTTTTGCACAGTGAGCTGAAGGATAAGATATACATGAAGCAACTTGAAGGTTACATTCAGGAAGGATAAGAAATCAATGTATGTCTTCTAAATAAGTCCCTTTATGGACTTAAACAGTCTCTCAGGCAGTGGTATAAATAGTTCGACTCTCTCATGATCAAGGCCAGATATAACAAATGTGAGCATGATAGTTGTGTCTATTTCCAGAAGAGTGATGATCCGACATATTTGATGTTATATGTGAATGATATGCTAATTGCTGCGAGAAACAAGATACATATTCAGAAGCTAAAAGCTCAACTAAAGAAGGAACTTGACATGAAAGATTTGGGAGAAGCCAAAAAGATTTTACATATGGAGATCACTCGAGAGACAGATGCTCAAGCAGACTTTGGCTATCCCAAGAGAACTACGTACTCAAGGTGTTGGAAAGATTGAACGTGGCAGAAGCAAGACCAATTACCACTCTTTTGGTAGGTCACTTCAAATTATCTTCCAGGTAGTGTCCACAATCACCGAAAGAGGAGGAGGAGATGTCTCGAGTACCATATGCAAGTGAGGTGGGATCATCATGTATGCTATGGTCTGCACTAGGCCTAACTTAGCCTATGCAGTTAGTACAATAAGTCAGTTCTTGTCAAATTCAGGAAAGCAACATTGGGAAGCAGTGAAGTGGGTGCCACGATATCTACGAGGGACTATGAGACTAGGCTTGATGTTTTAGAGATTGGAAACGGGAAAACCTTGAGAATTGCTAGGCTATGAAAATCGAGAGGCTACCATTAGCCCAACAAGAATTTATGAACAACAAACTTGAAAACTCAAACTTGAATTTCAAAAGTTTTCTCTAATATATAAATTGATTTATGAACGACATGAATTTAAATAATTATTTGTATTATCATATTCAATAGTATAAAGTAAATGGCAAGAAGAAAAAGTTGCGTCAAGCATACTGGGTCCTGTAGGATTTCGCTACTATTAGCCCAACAAGAATGTAAACCTTTCGATTCTATGCGTCTTTATTTACAGGCCCTGCATGTTGATCTAAACATAATACATCATCAATTTTGACATGTTTGAGAGAGATTGGGAGGGAGATAAAAATTGAGATTGTTTGAAATGTATATCACTAATTGAGACAATTAAGGATAATAGGCAATTTTAGAAGGTATAAAAGAAATCAATTAAAAAAGATTGTGTATTTATTTAGGTCCTGTTAAGTTAAGAAGTAATTATAAAAATTTATCCATAATTTTCTCTTAGTAGTATGGCCTTTAATATATATGCCATATATTGTATAAAAAAAAAATATCAAAATTTTAGTAAGGGAAAAAGGTACAAAAAGAGAAAACTTACACATTCCACAAGTCCTGTATAGCCTAAAATTTTGAGGCACACACCTGATGAAAAATATTCAAAGCTGTCCACTTCCAAGAATTTTAACATTGTGGAAAAATGGACAAGTTTACATTTTTTGAGTAAACATTATGAGAACCAGAAGGGGGAAAAAAAAAAGAAATTAGCCTCAAGCCAAAATATAATTCTCCATTTGTAATAACCATGCAAAAGTAGCATTTTTTTTTCCCCTTTATTGAAGAACAAGATAAAATTTCTGCCACAAAAAGCATTTCAATATTTGAAGAAAATTTTTAAAACTTAGGGTTAAGATTTAGTGGCTAACCTGGGCTCTGACGGAGAAAGAGAATGGAGACATTTTTTTTTTTTTTTTTTTTTTTTTTTTTTTTTTTTTTTTTTTTGTGGGGGGGGGGGGGGGGGGGTGTGGGGGTGTGTTGGGGAGGCGAGAGAGAATTTCTTTTTTTTTTTTTGATCCATGTGCTTAGACACGATTCTATTTTTATTTTATTGTTTGCGTCGATTTCAATATCATAATCAAGGGTTGTCCGAAGTGGGAAAAATTTATCAGTCTTAGTAATCCTTGGTCATCAATATGCATTATGTTCGAAGTTCACCTCTCAATTTACTGAAAGTCAAATTTTCATTTATTTTTTTTACAACTGATTCTAAATAGTTTATATTTGAAAGCTTCTTGCTACCATTCACTTTAGAATTTTTCCTTCTTTTAGTCTCAACAAACCTGTTACAACAGATTGATAGCATTCTGAAAGTTATTGATTTGACTGGTTAAGAAGACTCGAGACAAGAATTGTTAACCCATGCTTACAAGTAGTCAGATAAGTCCAAAAATACAAGACTTGGGCCTAAATTGTGATTGATATTAAGTCTTATCATCAAACAAGAGGCTTTGAATACTCTCTGAGTTTTTGAAAGGGTCCAAGAATTGAAGGACAAGTTTCTCATCTCACCCCCATTGCCATCAAAGCCTCGTGTATCATGAAGTGTTTGGAAAATTATTGCTACATGACACTTTTATATTTTTGTTTGCAACAAGTCTTTGGTGGAGAGGTCAAGTGTATAATTAAACTAAGTGCACACAAATTGGGTAATTAGCAATTCAATTGATATCCTATAATTTGATACTCTACTATTCATATAATAGTAGTGTGAACATCATAAGTCTCAAAAAAGTTTTATCTTTTTTGATATAGTACAGAACCCTAAGTTTTATCTTTTGAGCAATATCTTTCTCAATTTCAATATCATAATCAAGAGTTGTCCGTAGTAGGAAAAAATGATTACTCCTAGTAATCCTTGGTCATCAATATCAATTATGTTCGATATTCACCTCCTAATTTACCGAAAGTCAAATTCTATTTATTTTTTTCATACAACTAATTCTAAATAGTTAATATTTGAAAGCTTCTTTTTACCATTCACTTTAGAATGTTTCCTTCTTTTAGTCTCATAAAACCTGTTACAACAAATTGATAGCATTCTGAAAGTTATTGATTGGCTTGTTAAGAAGACTCGAGTCAATAAATGTTAATCTATGCATACAAGTAGCCAAATAAGTCCAAAAAATCAAGATTTTGGCTTAAATTGTGATTGATGTTAAGTCTTACCATCAAACAAGAGGCTCTGAATACTCTCTGAGTTCTTGAAGTGATCCAAGAAAGTGAAGGACAAGTTTCTCATCTCATCCCCATTGCCATCAAAGCCTCTTGTATCATGGAGTGTTTGGAAAATTATTTCTACATGACGCTTTTATATCCTGTCTGCAGCAAGTCTTTGGTGCAGAGGTCAAGTCTTTTAATTAAACTAACAGCATACAAATTGTGTAATTAGCAATTCAATTGGTATCTTATAATTTGATTCTCTACTATTCAAATAATAGTAGTATGAACATCATAAGTATCATAAAAGTTTTATCTTTTTTGATCTAGTAAAGAACCCTAAGTTTTATCTTTTCTGCGTCAATTCTATGAACAATATCTTCCTCAATTTCAATATCATAATCAAGAGCTGTCCGTAGTAGGAAAAAATGATCACTCCTAGTAATCCTTGGTCATCAATATGCATTATGCTCAATGTGCACCTCCTAATTTACTGAAAGTCAAATTCTATTTATTTTTTTTTGTACAACTAATTCTAAATAGTTAATATTTGAAAGCTTCTTTTTACCATTCACTTTAGAATGTTTCCTTCTTTTAGTCTCATCAAAACTGTCACAACAGATTGATAGCATTCTGAAAGTTATTGATTTGGCCTTTTAAGAAGACTCAAGTCAATAACTGTTAACCCATGCATACAAGTAGTCAAATAAGTCCAAAAATCCAAGACTTGGGCTTAAATTGTGATTGACATTAAGTCTTCTGATCAAACAAGAGGCTCCGAATACTCTCAGTATTTGAAGGGGCCCAAGAAAGTGAAGGACAAGTTTCCCTTCTCACCCATTGCTATCAAACCCTCTTGTATCATCAAGTGTTTGGAAAATTATTGCTACATGACACTTTAATATCACTGTCTGCAATGAGTTTTTGATGCAGAGGAAAAGTCTTTAATTAAACTAATGACATTCAAATTGTGTAATTAGCAATTCGATTGTCATCCTATAATTTGATAATCTACTGTTCAAGAATAGATGTTTGAACATAAGAATTTTCATAAAAACTTGCATGAAATTATATCATCAATTACAAATTAATCAGGATATAATGCCAACTTCATTTCTAAAATTATCATCTCCGAATTTCTAGGGACATAAATAAAATGGCATGACAAATTTCTTTCGCTCTCTCTACATGCCTCCCAATCTCGAGTCAAGTCCACTGCCCAGAGTCTATGGCAGGTAAGTCTCATGGGATAGAAAATATGTCTGTTTCATGCAATAGAATCTCCATCACTAATCAAAAGAATATCTTCTGTTTGAAAAATCACATTTAAAAAAATCACATTTATGGCATTGTCATTGCCATTACATTACTTTACAGATAGAAATCATGGGGGAACAAAATTAATTAACAACTTTCACTCTTATTAAAATTGTGACATTGACCAAACGTTCCTACCAATTAGTGAATCATATTCCAAATTAGTTGCAAGAGATTATGGAGGCACCTTGTTTGTGAAGAATTAACATATGATATGCTCATCATCCAATTTTTCTGAATAGACTAAGTAGTATAGGCAAATGTTTTCCTAAAAGCTGTCACAATAAGTAAAAAGTTAAATCCATCAATTTGCACAAGTTTATTCGGTGCAATTTGTGGAAACATCAGGGAATTTCCAGTCACAAAAAGTTAAGATATCTTGTTAGATAGGTTGGACGAGCTTTTTTATCTCATAAGCATACAAATTCTGCGATTGCAATTAAAATCAGATCTATTCCAATATTCAAGGAGGTGAGATATATAAATCTTAAGCTACATGATGATATTGTCACCGCATTAACAATGAGGAGGAGGAGATAAATTCACCAGACTACCTTTTAAGAACTTCCAGTCACCACTACTACGCAGTAGATGTATGCTACACTTCTCATCAAGCAAAATTATGGAAGAAAGTTGTGCAAAAAGAAGGGAAAGAAAAGCTTTAGACTAAACTTGTTCATTACCGGTCTGAATAATAACTCTCTGTAAAATCACACCAACTAGAATATACAATTCTACCATATCCTATCCTATTATAAGTTCATGTTCAGTGTTGTTAGTAGAATATCATGATGCTTTTTATTAGTTGTTGGTATACAAGTTTGTCAAGTGGGTTTCTCTTCTCTGATACTATTTTGCTCACATATATTTTTGAGGTTTAAACTGAAAAAGAAGAAACCGTATACTCTGTAGAACAATTCTGTTGAATAATTAAAAAGAAAAATGTAGCTAACTCATAAAAACATTGACAGTTATAATGAAGTTTATTGCTAAAAGAGCCCATGGCGTATTAGAAAGCAAACATTTGTTGGCATCGCCAAATGCACCATTTAATTTATACCTAAATTTGAGATCAGGTGATTCTAAAGCTGATTTCTAAAAGCTGGAAGAAATGGCTACTCTAAAACATTACAAATGAACTCAGTATTTGGAAGCTTTTCTCAAGCGTTCTACTTTACAAATTATCCATGATTTAGTCTCAGTAACTAATTTTATATGATCAGAAAACACAACACTCCATGAAAGCACATCCTGAAAGAAAAAAAAGTATGAGACCTTGTAATTGTGGAATGGAGGAACTAAAATCATGCAAGTTCCAATACGAGAGGCATTATTACAGAATATGGACTTGTGCACTGAGAATACAATCTCCACACTACATTTCCAAAGGAAAAGAAAATTCTTGAATAAACTAAATCAACTACTTATATCTAAATTAGACTGCAACGATTTAGCCAAAGTACAAGGGATAATAGACCATAACGAGCAGCAAAAAACGAAAAGAAACATTTTAATTTTACAAATAACTATGACATATTGTTGAGGCATCATTTCGCCACACGAGGAAGTTTCTTGCCAACCAAAGATGCTTTGGCACAAATAACACTCACATATGAACACAAAATAAACATCTGCTCCATGAAAATAATCATAAATACCTCTAAATAGCTGGATGTTCAAGAGATACAGTCAGTATCCTAGATCCCAAAGAATCACCTGGGACAAACAATTTGTTTCACTCAACTACATTCCCAGTATTAGTCAGAAAGGTTGTATCGTCTCGTATTGAAAGCATTAAAAGTAAATAGTCCCATAATATTTGGATGACAATCTAGATCTTCCCACTAATTGCGTAATTGAAGAGTGGCGCTGATAAGAAATATATTCTCGAAGAGCATAAATTGCTAAAAGTTTTCCTTTGAGAAATGAGGATAGCCGCACATGAGACTGTGGATTGTTTTCACATTAGTAACCTTGACTCTACGCTCCCAATAAACACATGGTCTCTACGAGATAAGACAGACTGCCCTTTAGCCCATTGTCTGGATATTTGAAGACGAGCTACAATTGAGAGTTAGAAATCAGGTACTTTCCTGAGAGCAGTAAACACCATTATTTCTTTCCACTTGTGATGACCGAACTCTGCAATTTAGAACAAAAAGTCCGTTACAGAGCAAGAAAACTATAATAAACTCTCTCTTTTCAAAATATTTTTCATTTCCTTAGTATTTCCTAGACTAATGCCTAACAGTCTCCCACAATCTCCTACATTACATGGTTTACTTTTTAAGTTTTAAACCCTCTATCTAATTCCCAATGAGGCATGGCTCAGTGATAAAGGGGTGAGAGTCACAGGTTCAAGTCCGAGCTTCGACCTATATTTAAATTTTTAAAGAGAAAAAACCTCTATCTAAATTCACAGAAGGTTTTTAAAGACTATATTCAGCGAATGTAAGGATATAATTACATAGATGGTAGAATTGCTCTTAAAAATGGAGAAACAAAAGGTTCAAATAAGAACTTCCCCCAAAAAAATGGCTCCTCTAAGTTTGAATCTAGTCACTTTCCCAGAAATCTGTGAGAGAATCAGGATTTGTCTAATTAATGCAGGCAGATTATGGTGAAGATAATCATGGATATCAGAATTGTAAGCATCTACGGAATATATCGAGGGTGAGCATGGTGCAATACAAAGCTAAGAAGAAAAGTAGACACAAGCAATTATTATGGAACAATGGACACAGCATTTTGAATGAGCAGACATCAAATAGAATGATGCAAAAGGAAGCTACACAGAGCTCACTATCGAATATCGATGATGGACAAAACGATCTGCATGTGCATATGACTGGTCTACTGCGTAGAAAGGAAAATCTAATTGAGATGAGAACTAAATTTATCTGTGCTTAGACAAACAAAACACTGTGGTACGAAGGGGGATATAATGTATTTGGATCATGATAAATTTAAAATTTAAAAAAAAAGGCAACTAAAGTAGCATAATTTTTAATTAAGTTTAAAGAAAATTTTAAGAGACACTAGTAGTTGGCAATAACTTTTTTTTTACTGAAGTTGTCGTGACAGACAACAAAGCTTGTGAAGCCAGAGAATTCGTTCCAAAGGCCAATCAATTGCTTCAACTTCCGCCAGAATCACCTTCATTCATGCAGTGCATGCGATAGTTAGGAACAACACATTTTGATGAATCCTCGTATATAATTCTTAAACACGAAATTAAATATGTTCTGTTCTTTTCGACACCCCCAAAAACACACACATAAAAAAAAAATTAATCAATTGACATTTTTAAGAGACCTAAAATTGCTCAACTTTGAGACCACTTTGATGAATGGGTAAATGATAACAAAAATCTGTGAAATTTTATTCCTAATTAGTTAATAGTTAGTAGATGACATCTATCAGTTTGGATCTTACATATGGGTGGTGTATCAACCAAATCAAAGTGGGAGTATCGACATTCTTGATACTTCCGAAAGTAGCCTTATATATATATATATATATATATATTATATATATATATATATATATATATATAGAGAGAGAGAGAGAGAGAGAGAGAGAGAGATATACCTCAGCCGCCAGCTGAGAGAGACTCTCTTAGCTGTCACTTTAATATGGTCGCAACTTACTGCAACATGGTCGCAATCCACTGTGACATGATCGCAGTCCTAAAAAATCATATATTTTTAGTGTAATTAGGATTGCGACCAATGGTAGCAGTCCTCAGAAAAAGGTCGCAGTCTTCAGAAAAAGACTGCGATCTTGGTCGTAGTTCTCAGAAAAATATTCGACCAATGGCAGCAGTTCTCAGAAAAATACTGCGACTTAATCATAGTCCTCATAAAAAACTGCGATTATAGTTCCTGCACCCAAAATTGTGGTTGAAATTCAGCCACGTTGCGCCAGCTGAGAGAGTCTCTCTCAGCTGGCAGCTGAGGTACAGATTCCTCATATATATATATATATATATATATATATATATATATATATATATATATAACATCTTAAAGTTCATGAAACCTAGGTTTTACATTACAGATCAAAGAGGTTTCAGGTGTTAGTATTTTAAGTACCTCATTCATTAGAGAAGATTCAAGGATCAGGTGGAGGTATTACAAGCTTCAAAGATCAAGCGCGAATATGCACAGAAACTGGGCATATTATAAGTCGACTTATAAAGTTTATTTGTCAACTTATACTTTAGGCTAGTCGACTTGTACTTGGGTATACTCGACTAGGCCTCGCAAAAGAAAGTTGTTTCGGAATTCTGTCAGAATAGTCGACTTGTAAATCACTATAGTCGACTAGGGAACATTATTAGTCAACTTATAGTCTACTAATATCGGGTTCTGGCAATTTTCTTATACGGTTCTGTTTTCAGTTTGGATTGAATTCGAGTTTTCATTTTTCTCTGAGACAGTGCTCATTGGATTGTTAAAGTTTAGGTTGGACTAGGATTATCATAGGGCCTTATACAAACCCTTTTGGGAGTGGCCTCTTGAAGGCAAGTCAAGGAAAGTCAAGAATTGAAGAGATTCCACATTGAGAGTTTGAGAGCGAGATTCTTGTAACTCTTGTATTTTCTTTTCTATTTTCAATAAGATTTCTCCCTTCTCCCTTGGACATAGGCACTCTTAGCGAACCACGTTAAATATGTTCTTTGTTGTGTGGTGATTAGTCTCAATTGCTTGCTAGTGGTAAATCTTTACGCTTCTGCTTTCTCTGCGGAGTCTTCAACTAAGTGTTTCTCTGTTGTTGTATCGGTGTGATCAACAACAATTAGTATCAGAGCAATGGCTAGCAAGACGACCACAACAACCAAGTTCAAGGTGGAGAAATTTAATGGAAAGTCTAACTTCTTGTTGTGGAAGATGCGAGTAACGTCATTGCTCATGAAGGAGGGCACACGCAAGGTCCTTTAAATGAAGCCATCGAAGATGAAAGTTGATGAGTAGAACGATATCGACTTCCGCGTAAAAACGACGATCATACTATGCATGTCAGATGAGGTCCTCTACAATATCATGAACACGGAGACAACTGCTGATTTTTCGTGTAGGCTGGAGTCTTTACAAGACGAAGAGTTTGTCGAATAAGCTCTTCATGAAGAAACAACTATATTGCCTTCGAATGAAAGAAGATATGCCTATTTTATAATATCTTAATGCTTTTAATAGAATTTTAAGTGACTTGTTAGCTCTGGAGGTTAAGCTAGAAGAAGAAGACGACAAAACTCTTCTGTTACTTTTTCTCTTCCATCAAGTTATGACCACTTGGGGTGACCACCATCATATATGGTAAGAAGACCTTAGAGTTAGAAGATATCATACAGATGCTTCAGAATAATGAGTTGATGAACAAAACAAATTCTACAGAGGAGGCCTCAAGACTGATTGTCAAGGGCCAGGGGGAGATTAAAGAGTATGGGTCTTAAAAGGGACCCAGAGGCTTCTAGCAATTTTGTTTGCTATTTTTGCAAGAAACCAGGGCACATCAAGAAGAATTATATGAAATACAAGGAGATGCTGAAGAAAAAAGGTGGCACGAATTCTAATGGGGTTAGTACCAGTAGAAAACCAGATTAAGTCGAGTTGTCGAACAAGCAGATGAGGATCCATTTAATGTCTTGGCAGCTCAGTAAGAAAAAGGTAAGTACTCAAATACTTGATTACTTGATTTTGAGTGCACATACCACATGTGCTTAAAAAGAGAGGTTCAGTACTTACAAGCCTTATGATGGAGGCTCTTCCTGATGGGTAACAATGTTGTATGCTAGATAGTTGGCATCAGCAACATTCGTATTTCAGATGTTTGATGGACAGGTTCGAACCCTCACGAACGTACGTCACGCTTCAGATTTAAAGAAGAATTTTCTCTCATTAGGAGCTTCGAAAACTCGAAGGTATAAGTTTTCAGGTGCAGATGGAGATATCAAAGTTACCAAGAGCTCCATGACAATTCTCAAAAGAGAAGGACTGTAAACTTGTACAAGATGACTGGAAGCATTATTGCTGGTGATGCTTCAATATCAAGAGAGAAGGAGGATACTACAAGACATTGGCACATGCGTCTTGGGTGCATTAGTAAGCGAGGTCTTCAAGTTCTACACAAAAGGAATGCTCTATCAGGTACCGAGCATTGCAAACTCGATCTACGTAAATTTTGCATCATGAGTAGACAGTGTAGAGTAGCTTTCTCTACATCACAGCACAAGACAAGGGGCTTGCTAGATCTCATACACACGGATGAGTGGGAACCTTCGCCAGTAGCATCCATCGAGGGTGTTAGGTACTATGTTACATTCATAGCCGACTTCTCCAAGAGAGTTTGGGTATACTTCTTGAAGTAAAAATCGAACGTATTTTAGAAGTCCAAAGAGTGAAAGACTATGATGGAGAATCAGAAGGGCGAAAGGTAAAAGTCTTGAGGTCCGACAATGGAGGCGAGTATGCCTCTACAGAATTCAAAGCTTACTTGGCAGGTAAAGGCATCAAACACCAGCTAATTATTTCATAGCGGCCAGAACAAGATGGAGTAGCAGAGCGCATGAATCGGACACTTACAAAAGTGTGTCCACAGTATCATATTACAGGCTGACATGTATAGAAGGATTTTGGGTAGAAGCGTTGAGTCATGCAAATTATCTAGTAAACAGGTCACCATCAACACCCATTGATCTTCAGATCCCAGAGGAGACATGACGAGGAGAGTCCGTAGACTATTCAACCTTACGAATTTTTGGTTGTCCAGTGTATAGTTTGATTAATAGTTAGAAAAAGAACAAACTAGAATCTAAATCTAAGGTGTATCTTCATTGGGTTCACCAAAGAAGTCAAGAGTTTCAGATTTTAGGATCCCAAGACTAGGAACGCTTTTTACTAGCAAAAATATGATTTTTGACGAAGAATCAATATTGCAAGACAAGTTAGAGACGGAAAATAAAATGCAAGGTGGAGCTTCAGACAGTCCATAGACACTTAAAAAAAGAGAGTTAAGTTCTCAAAGAACCCTAAAAGGCCTGATGGGTCAGAAGAGGACTCCTCAGATTCAGCTGGAGAGGAGCAAGAGGCTACTCATGACCAACCTAAACCGCTCAGGTGGTCAGTCAGAGTTAAGTTGCCACCAACAAGATATGGCTGAGAAGATGATCATGTCTCATTCGTATTAGTAACAGAAATAGGTGATCCTAATAGTTACGGGGAGGCGATCGAGGCAGATGATTACAACAAGTAAATTACTGCCATGAAACAGGAGATGGAGTCTTTAGATAGAAAACAAATATGAAAATGGGTCGATCTACTAAAGGAGTCTAAGGCAATAGGTTGCAGATGAGGCTTTCACAAGAAAGATAATGAGTAATACAAGGCAAAGTTAGTTGCTAAGGAATATGCTCAGAAGGAGGATAATGACTACAATGAGATCTTTTCTCCTGTAGTAAAGCATACATCTATTCGGATGTTATTGGCGATAGTAGCTCAGTTTGATCTAGAGTTGGAGTAGATGGATGTTAAAACAATATTTTTGCACGATCAACTGGAGGATAAGATATACAAGAATCAACTTGAAGGTTACATTCAGGAAGGACAAGAAATCAATGTATGTTTTCTAAATAAGTCCCTCTATGGACTTGAACAGTCTCCCAGGCAGTTGTATAAAGAGTTCGACTCTTTCATGATCAAGGCTAGATACAACAAATGTGAGTATGATAGTTGTGTCTATTTCAAGAAGAGTGATGATCTGACATATTTGCTGTTAATGATATGCTAATTACTGTGAGAAACAAGATACATATTCAGAAACTTAAAGCTAAGCTAAAGAAGGAACTTAACATGAAAGATTTTGAAGAAGCTAAAAAGATCTTACGTATGGAGATCACTCGAGACAGATGCTCAGACAGACTTTGGCGATCCTAAGAGAACTACGTTCTCAAGGTGTTGGAGAGATTGAATATGGTAGAAGCAAGACCAGCTACCACTCTTTTGGCAGGTCACTTCAAATTATCTTCCAGGCAGTATCCACAATCACCGAAAGAGGAGGAGGAGATGTCTCGAGTACTATATGCGAGTGAGGTAGGATCATGTATGCTATGGTATGCATTAGGCCTGACTTAGCTTATGCAGTTAGTACAATAAATCAGTTCTTGTCAATTCAGGAAAGCAACATTGGGAAGCAGTGAAGTGGGTGTCACGATATCTACGAGGGACTGTGAGACTAGGCTTAATGTTTTAGAGATTGAAAACGGGGAAACCTAGAGAATTGCTAGGCTATGAAAATCGAGAGGCTAATAATTATTTGTATTATCATATTCAATAGTATGAAGTAAATGGCAAGAAGAAGAAGTGACATCAAGCATATTGGGTCCTGTAGGATTTCACTACTATTAGCCCAAGAAGAATGTAAACCTTTCGATTCTATGCGTCTTTATTTACAGGCCCTGCATGTTGATCTAAACATAACACATCATCAATTTTGGCATGTTTGAGAGAGATTGGAAGGGAGAAAAAAATTGAGATTGTTTGAAATGAGTATCACTAATTGAGACAATTAAGGATAAGAGGCAATTTTAGAAGGTCTAAAAGAAATCAATTAAAAGAGAATGTGTATTTATTTAGATCCCGTTAAATTAAGAAGTAATTATAGAAATTTATCCATAATTTTCTCTTAGTAGTATGGCCTTTAATATATATGCCATATTTTGTATAAAAAATTTCAAAATTTAGTAAGGGAAAAAGGTACAAGAAGAGAAGACTTCCACAAGTCCTGTACAGCCAAAAATTTTGAGGCAGACACCTGATGAAAATATTCAAAGCTGTAGAATTTTAACACTGTGGAAAAATGGACAAGTTTTGGAAATGTAATGAGGGAGAGACCGTCTCAAGATAGTGACACAACCAAGAAGAGAAGACCTTCACATTTCAAAGTCATCTCCCCATGGCATTACTAAATAATTTTGCTTTCAATTAGTTGCCTTCATGCCCCCACATATTCTACATACTTTAGTTGGGTGAGATTTAGCTATCAGCAGAAATTCACTAAACATTTTTTGAGTAAACATTAAGAGACCAGAAAAACAAGAAATTAGCCCCTAAAGCCAAAATATAATCCTCCATTTGTAATAACCATGCAAAAGGGGACTATTTTTTTTTTATCCCTGTGCTGAGACACAATTCTATCTTTTTAATCAAGGGTTGTCCGAAGTAGGAAAAAATGATCACTCCTAGTAATCCTTGGTCATCAATATGCATTATGCTCAAAGTTCACCTCCTAATTTATCGAAAGTCAAAATTCCATTTTTTTTCATACAACTAATTCTAAATAGTTAATATTTGAAAGCTTCTTGCTACCATTCACTTTAGAATTTTCCTTCTTTTAGTCTCATCAAACCTGTTACAACAGATTGATAGAATTTTAAAAGTTATCGATTTGGCTTGTAACTTGTTAAGAAGACTATAAGTCAAGAACTGTTAACCCATGCATACAAGTAGTCAGATAAGTCCAAAAATCCAAGACTTGGGTTTAAATTGTGGTTGATGGTAAGTCTTATCATCAAACAAGAGGCTCTGAATACTCTCTGAATATTCTATGAGGGGTCCAAGAAAGTGAATGACAGGTTTCCACTTTCACCTCTATTGCTATCAAACCCTCTTG
This sequence comes from Agave tequilana, assembly GCA_038442645.1. NCBI lineage: Eukaryota > Viridiplantae > Streptophyta > Magnoliopsida > Asparagales > Asparagaceae > Agave > Agave tequilana. The sequence goes on along the minus strand of JAVJIF010016223.1, from coordinate 46,107 downwards.
TATCATTAAGTGTTTGTAAAATTATTGCTACATGACACTTTAAAATTATTGCTACGGGACAGAAGTAAAATAGCATGACAAATTTCTTTCGCTCTCTCTGCATGCCTCCCTAGTCTCGAGTCAAGTCCACTGCCCAGAGTCTTTGGCAGGTAAGCCTCATGGGATAGAAAATATATGGCTATTACCTGCAATAGAATCTCCATCACTAATTAAAGGTTATTTCTTCTGTTTGAAAAATCACATATTTGAAAAATCACATTTATGGCATGCCATTGTCATTACATTAATTTACAGATAGAAATCATGAAGGAACAAAATTAATTAATAACTTTCACTCTTATTAAATTTGTGAACCAAATTTGACCAAATGTTCCTACCAAATAGCGAATCATATTCCAAATTAGTTGCAAGAGACTATGGAGGCACCTTGCTTGTGAAGAATTAACATATGATGTGCTCATCATCCATTTTTTCTGAAAAGAATTACTAGCAAAAGCAAATATTTTTTCTAAAACCTGTCACAGTTAATGAAAAGAAATCCATCAATTTGCACAAGTTTATTAGGTGCAATTTGTAAAAATATCAGGGAATTCCAGTCACAACAAGTTGAGATATCTTGTTAGATGGTTGGACGAGCTTTTTTAGCCCATCAGCATACAAATTCTGTGATTGCTATTAAAATCAAATCTATTCCAATTTTCAAGGAGGTGAGATAGATAAATCTAAAGCAACACGATAATATTGTCACTGAGTTAAAAATGAGGAGGAGGAGAGAAATTCAGCAGACTACCTTTTAAGAACCTTCAGTCACCAAGCTACTACGTAATTGTTGTATGCTACAGTTCTCATCAAGAAAAATTATGGAAGAAAGTTCTGCAAAAAGAAGAGAGAAAAGCTTTTAGACTAAACTTGTTCGTTACCGGCATGAATAATAACTCTCTGTGAAATCACATCAACTAGAATATCCAATTCTACCATATCCTATCCTATTATAAGTCCATGTTCAGTGTTGTTAGTAGAATATCAGGATAGTTTTTATTAGTTGTTGGTATGCAAGTTTGTCAAGTGGGTTTCTCTTCTCTAATAGTCTGTGTGTTCACATATATTTTGAGGTTTAAACTAAAAAATAGAAACCTTATGCTCTGTAGAACAATTCTGTTGAATAATTAAAAAGAAAAGTGTAGTTAACTCATAAAAACGTTGACAGTTATAATGAAGTTTATTGCTAAAAGAGTCCATGACGTAATAGAAAGCAAACATTTGTTGGCATGACCAAATGCACCATTTAATTTAATACCAAAATTTGAGATCAGGCGATTCTAAAGCTGATTACTAAAAGCTGGAAGAAATGACTTCTCTAAAACATTACAAATGAACTAGATTTTGGAAGCTTTTCTCAACCGTTCAAATTTACAAATTATCCAAGATTTAGTCTCAGTAACTAATTTAATATGATCAAAAAACACTACACCCCATGAAAGCACATCCTAAAATAGAAAGCATGAGACCTTATCATTGTGGAATGGAGGAACTAAAATCATGCTAGTTTCAATACGAGAGGCATTATTGCAGGATATGGACTTGTGCACTGATAATATAATCTCCACACTAAATTTCCAAAGGAAAAGAAAAATCTTGAATAAACTAAATCGACTACTTTCATCTAAATTAGACTGCAATGATTTAGCCAAAGTACGAGGGATAATAGACCATAATAAGCAGCAAAAAGCGAGATTTTACAAAATAACTATGACATATTGTTGAGGACATCATTTCGCTATAAGAGGAAGTTTCTAACCAACCAAAGACGGTTTGGCACAAATAACAATCACATATGAACACAAAAATAAATATCTGCTGCATGAATATAACTGCAAAACCCTCTAATTAGCTGGATGATCAAGAGACACAATCGCATCCTAGATCCCAAAGAATCACCTGGGACAACAATCTGTTTCACTCAACAGCGTGCCCAGTATCAGTCAGAAAGGTTGCATGGTCTCATCTTTGAAAGCGTTAAAGTAAATAGTCCCATAACATTTGAATAACAAGTTAGATCTTCCCACTAATTGAGTGGTTGAAGAGTGGCGAGGATGAGAAATATAGTCTCGAAGAGCATAAATTGCAATAAGTTTTCCTTCGAGAAATGACGATAGCCGCCCATGAAGCTGTAGATTGTTTTCACATTAGCGACCTTCTATGCTCCCAATAAACACGTGGTCCCTAAGAGAGAAGATAGATTGCCTTTAGCCCCTTGTCTGGATATTTGAAGAACTCCAATTGAGAAGCAGAAATCAAGTACTTTCCTGAGAACAGAAGACGACATTATTTCTTTCTATTTGGAATGACCGAACTCTGCAATTCAGAACAAAAAGCCTGTTACAGAGCAAGAAAACTATAACAAACTTACTATATTCAAAGTATTTTTTGTCCCTTATTGTTTCCTAGACTACTGGCAAACAGTCTCAATCTCCTGCACTACATGGTTTATTTTTCGAGTATTAAACCCTCTAATCTAAATTGCCAGTGAGACTTGGCTCATTAGTAAAGGGGTGGGAGTGAGACGGGAAGTCACACGTTCAAGTCCCAACTACGGCCTGTATTTTAAATTTTAAAGAAAAAAACCTCTATCTAAATTCACAGCAGGTGTGTAAACCTGTATTCAGGAATGTAAGGATATAATTACATAGATGGTAGAATTGCTCTCATAAAATAGAGAAACAGAGGGTTCAAATAAAAACTTCCCCAAACAAATGGTTCCTCTAAGTTTGAATCTAGTAGCTTTCCCAGAAAATTGGGGGAGAATCAGGATTTGTCTAAATAATGCTGGCAGTTTATGGCGAAGATAATCATCAATATCAGAATTGTAAGCATCCACTAAACATTGTTTTAAATATAGGCCGGTATCTCATTTTTGCATGCTGCCGATACGAAATGGGTGAATATATGGAGGGTGAGTGGTGCAATACAAAACTAAGAAGAAAAGTAGACAAGCAATTAACATAGAATAATGGACACAACATTTTTAATGAGCAGACATCAAATAGAATGATGCAAAAGGAAACTACACGGAGCACACCATAAATGATGGACAAAGCGATATGCTTATGCATATAACAGGTCCACTACGTAGAAAGGAAAATCTAATTGAGATGAGAACTAATTTCATCTGTGCCTAGAACAACAAAACACTGTTATGCGAAGGGTAATATAATGTATTTGCGATCATGATATATTTGAAATTTAAAAAGAAAAGGCAGCTAAAGTAGCATAATTTAGAGAGAGAGAGAGAGAGAGACTTGTGTCATTCCGGAAGGATTCAAGGTCGAATCATTTCCACTCAAATACAACCCTACGGTATCTGAATGCAAGATCAACTCCATTGAAGTTGATTTACATTACATTATTTCAAGTAACTAAAAACCAAAAATCATGTATTTTAAATACTTTTTGGCTATCCATCAAGTTCGCGCAAAATGAACGGTCAAAAGAGTGAGTTGGTTAGTTTAACGTGTAGAATATTTGAAAGAAGCATGACCAAGTCGTGGGAGAGGTCAGGCATCCAATTTGACTGCAGAATAAGCAGAGACATCCGATGTAGTGACAAGTACTATCTTAGTCCACTCAGTTCCAGTCTTATCTCTATTCAATTCTGGTGTTTCACATTGCTACATATCCACCAAATTTATTGCCATGCACTCTATTACATGTGAAGATATGAACACTCAATGAGAGATCAGTACTGAGAATGGGACTATAATCACTAGTAGGATCTGTAAATCATGTCATGTAGAGATCTGTGATAGGAAGTTATATGCAGACATGTTTGTTCTAGACACCAGTGGGTTTTGATATAATTCTAGCCATGACTTGGCTCAGCAAATATCATGCAGTGATAGACGGCTGGAACAAGAGTGTGATATTCAGAATTCCACTCCAGCCAGAGTTTAAGTTCATTGAGGAATCTAGGATGTCCAGGCAAAAGTATCAAGCAGATTGCACCATTACCGAAGCCTATGAGAAGTCGATACTAGTGGTAGAGGAGTTACTAGATGTATTCCAAGAAGATTTAACAGGACTTCCACCAGATCGTGGCTTGGAGTTAACTATAGATAATATCCAAGGCATGACACCAATCTCTAAGGCCCCCTATCGGACGGCACAGGTAGAACTAGCCGAGTTGAAGAAACAGTTACAAGAGTACTTGGATAAAGGTTTCATTAGGTCCAGTATTTCACCTTAGGGTCTCCAGTGTTGTTAGTAAAGAAAAAGATGGCAGCAAGAGGATGTGTATCGATTATCGAGAGCTAAACAAAGTTACCATCAAAAATAAATACCTTTCCCAAGGATTGATGACTTATTTGATCAGCTCAGTGGGGCACTATATTTTCAAACTTGGATCTCCATTCTGGATACCATCAGCTGTAGGTAAAGGAAGGCATCCCGAAGACAGCTTCCAGGACTCGTTATGGTCATTACGAGTTCATGGTTATCCCGTTTGGAGTGACCACTAATCCCGCAGTCGTCATGGACTTGATGAACCAGATTTTCTCTCCATTTATAGAAAATTTTGTGGTGATATTTATTGATGATATCTTAATTTATTTTAAGAATGAGGAGCATGCAGAACACTTGAAGATCGTGTTGCATATCCTTAGGCAGGAGAAGTTCTATGCCAAACTTAGCAAATGTGAGTCTTGGCTTAAAGAGCGTAGCTATTCTAGGGCACATCTTTTCAGTTGAAGGCATCTCAGTGGATCCCAGTAAGGTTCAGACAATGAAAGAACAGCCAGCCCCAAAGTGGGTAGCAGAATCAGAAGTTTTTTTAGTTGGCTGGATACAACCGAAGGTTCATGCCACTACTAGAAAGTCTGTCAAATTGTGTCAAAAATTTGCGCCGAAAATAGGCAATTTGCGACAAAAATTTGACATTTGCGTCAAAATGTGTCGTTGCAAATATCTTCGCCGCAATGATTGCTTCGAAAGTTCAATGCAATACTGAAGTTTGCATTGAAAATTCGATGTAATAGATATTTCAAAAAATAAATTTAGAAAAATTTGAGAAAATATTTGCGTCGAACATTTGACGCAACGATTGAAAAGTAGCGTCGAATTTTCGACGCATATGGGTTCCAAAAAAGTAAGTTAAAGAAAATTCAAATTTGAATTTGCGTCAAAATTTGACACAATATGATTTATTATTACATCGAATATACTACGCAATTTTGTCGTGTGCTTCCAGAAATATGCGGAATGCGAAAATTTGACTTAAAAATACTGAAACTTTACTCAAATCATATAGTTGCGTCGAATTGGATAAATTCGACGCAGTCTTGTCATGTGTTTCCAGAAATATGCGAAATGCGAAAAATTTTGATTTAAAAATACTCAAACTTTATTGAAAGTCCTGTAATTGCGTCTAATTGGGTAAATTCGACGCAAAGTTGGATGTAATTGCGTCAAATATTAAATTTGACGCAATTATATGATTTTTTCATACATACACATATCAACTAATATATGTATGTATAATTACAACAGATATAAACTGATGTAATTACAGCAGACATACAGATATATATTTAAAACTGATATAAACAAAAATGAGCATATATAAACAAATATATATATCAAACAAATCCTAACCAAAACATAATAAACCACAACAACCAAACTCCTCCAAGGACATCAACCAGACTAATCAATCCTCTAACAACATCAACCAAACATATCAATTTATGAACAACCATCAACCAAACTTATCAATATGTATAAAAATCCAATAAAATAAAAAACTCTCCCAAATTCACCTAAGCACCATCGTCGCCCCCGCTGTTGATTGCCTCGGCGCTTTGTTGACTCACCATAAACGGGGTCATGAGCTGCTGCATCTCTCTGACTCGCCTCCAAACTGGTGATCCTCTGACAGTCGGCCTCTGACTGCTGCCTCACAGCCTCCGACTCCTGCCTCATGGTCTGAACCTGTTAGTCAAGCTAGACGGTGTAGGCGTCTCTCTTAGCGGGTCTGGTGCCTCTGGGAACATCTACGTGCAGCTCGAGCCTCGTCACACTTTCAGATGCCTCGAGAGTTGCTCATGTGTCGGGGTGCTCTCGTCGCTGCCATCTACTATCGCCGCATTCATAATGCCTCTCGAGTTGTACCTGAAAATTATCAAAGACATTAAAAGTATAATTCGATTTCTATCATAATTAGATTTCTATCATTTTCTTAATATGTAAGGATATATAAATAAACTTTTAATACTTCAATACAGACACAGCTTGGTCGACTGGCTTGCCCCGGATGCGAGGAGTGGGAAGCTCACCCTCAGGAGCATCCAGCACATCCATCTTTAGGAACTCCTAATTGTAGATCTCTTTTGCGTTCTGCTCCTTCCCGGGGGCATGTTTATTACAAATGTTAGAAACTTAAAAAATTAAATTAACTTTAAAAAATCTGCTATAAAAGCGAATGAAAAAGATAAATTTGTACTAACAAATTTACTCTTCCATACAGAAAGAGTGCCTCTACCCATCCTATGTAGCAAGTGATTGGTAGAGCGAGAGGCTTTACATTTTTTGCTCTTCGACTATAAATTTAAAAATAAATAAATCAGTAAATGTATCGTATTATAATAATTTTAAACAAATTCATAATTTTTCATTTTATCGAGCTACTCCCGCCGTCCTGGTTGTTTTTTTTATATATCGACAAGAGGTTCTTTTAAGTCTATCATCTCTGTCTGATTGTTATAAAATAGCCTCAGATATAGAACTTCGGCAGCTATCAAAAGATGCGATCAAAAGTAAGATGCATGGAGAAATTTTTATTGTTGTCCCACTTTTTTCAGGCATTATCGTTGAACCACTTGCGAAATTTATTTGCAACCTCCCCATTGTCATTCCAAGCCGGCAGTGAAAATGCACCATGCATATAACACAATGCATATTGAATTAAAACCCCAATAAAGCATAAATATAAGCTACAATTTTAATGACCCAAATAACTTAGAGCCAACTCAAGATATAAAATTCAAATCTTAGTCGCGACATTTGTAGATGCTTAACTTAGTACCTCCCTAGATAGTTAAAATGGTTAATAAAACCCTTACCTCATACTTAGGGTTAAGATTAGACTAAGGGTTTTGGTCTATAACTGTATCAGTCAATAATTCAGTCAATAATTATCTCAAAATCATTATCAATTATCAATTTATTAACTCAATAGCACAACCATGGTCCAAAATTCAGTCATTACAAATTCATTACAAAAAATGAAAAAATCATTACAAACTCACCAATATGCTGGCGGGATCACTACAAGTCACCAAAGTAGCTGCTGGCCCGTTGTTTGTTGAATTCATTACCAAATGAAAAACCAACTCCGAATTCATTCACAAATGAGAAACTTTATAAAAAAAACCAACAATTGAGAAATTTAAAAAAAATTGCCACGAAAACAACTTGTCGCCACTTGCTGGAGCTTAACAAGTTCGTGGAGCCCCGTCGGGCTTCCTGCGACGAAGAAAGGGGAGGAGAGGGGAGAGGGGAGAGGGAGATGTCGGCGAAGGAGGGAGGTGGCGGAGAAGGGAGGCGGAGGAGGGAGGAGGCGGCAGCAAGGAGAGGGGATGGCAGCGTGGGGGATGAGGGAGGAGCTGGTGGAGGGGGCAGGGGATGTGGGGTGGGGTTTCCTGGGGAGGGGCGGGGAAGGAGGAGATGGCGAAGTGCGGGAGGGGCGGCGATGACAACAGGGAGAGGGGAGGGGGAGATGGAGGCGGAAGAGGGGAAGGCGGAGGTGGAGGATGAGGCGACGGTGGCGGAGGAAGGAGATGGCGGCGAGGAGAGGGGATGGCGGGGCAGGGGAGGAGGGGATGGCGAAGGGAGGGGAGGATGGGGTGGGGGAGGAAGGAGGGGATGGTGGGGTGGGAGACCTAGGGGAGGGAGGAGATGGCAGGGTGGGGGAGGGCAGAGAGGGTAACGGTGGAGGGTGAGGAGGGAGGAGATGACGGCGGGTAGAGGGAAGAGGAGAAATGAGATTCAGCTGACCTAGGGCACGACTTAAGAGTGTTTTTATCGCATCAAATATTTGACGCAATAATATAACATTGCGTCGGATATTCGACGCAAAATTTCCCGCGAAATTTTTTTCGCGAGCAATATATATTGCATTGCAAATTCGACGCAACATTATATTATTGCGTCGGAAATTTGACGTAATAATATAATATTGCGTCGAATATCTGAGGCAAAAATATTTCCAGCCAATGTTTTTGCAGGAAATATATATTGCAACAGAAATTCGATGCAATATTATTGATTTTTAATTTATAATGTGGGAAATTAACTATTGTGTCGAATTTTTTACGCAATTTTGTTACTTTTTTATTTTCTCAAGTTTAGTTGTGATGTGCCCATATTGCATCGAATTCGCGATTTTTTGACGTAAATTTTGCATCGAATCACTATTCGACGCAATTTTTACAATGCAATCTAGTTGTTTTTCAGTAGTGTGCAAAACTTCTCTAGAATTACAGGACATTTGACTAAGCTCACCAAGAAGGGAGAAAAAATATGTTTGGACAGAAGATTGTGCTGCTGCTTTTGAAGAGTTGAAGAACAAATTAATCTCGACTCTGATTTGAAGATGTCCACCGGAACCAGAGGTATGGTCATATACAGCGATGCGTCAGGACGAGGACTGAGGTATGTTGATGCAGCATGGGCACGTAATAGCATACGCGTCAAGGCAGCTGAAATCTCATGAGAAGAATGATCCTACGCATGATTTGGAGCTGGCAGCGGTGATTTTCGCCCTAAAGATTTGGAGGCATTCTCAGTTGGGCGAGACAGTGCAAACCTACACCAACCACAAGAGCTTAAAGTACATCTTCACACATAAGGAGTTAAACATGAGGCAGAGGAGATGGCTTGAATTGATGGCCGAATACGATGTTGAGTTGCAAAATCAACATGATATTGGACGCCTTGAGCAGAAAGCCCAAAGTATCTATGGAAGTGCAGCTCACCCAGCAGAAGAATTACTCAGGGAGATGATGAAGATGGACCTGGAAGTGGTACAGAGGTCTAGAGTACCAGGGCAATTGATGACAATGCAATTCAACCTGGCTAGAGAAGATCAAAACAGCTCAGAGTGAGGACCTCAAACTACAGAAAGTCAAAGAGCAAGTGGAAGCTGGACTGAGGACAGACATGCAAATACATATCGATGGGACACTCCGTTTCGGTAACAAAATTTGTATGTCGAAAGGGAGGTTCGACAAGTATTGTCCGAAGCCTATAGCTCTACATATTCTATATATCCTGGAGGTACAGATGTATCAGGATTTGAAGCAATACTTTTGGTGGCATGTAATGAAGAGAGAGTTGCTCATCTTGTGGTGAAATGTTGGGTATGCCAACAGGTGAAGGCGGAACATCAGAGATTAGTCGAACTTCTTCAACCAAAGCCGATTTTGAAATGAAAGTGGGAGCATATCACTATGAACTTTGTCACTGCATTACCTCGCAGCCAGAAAGGAAACATTGCAGTATGGATTATAATTGATCGTCTCATGAAGTCGGTGCACTTCATTCCTTTCAGACTGAGGCAGTATACTAAGTTGTTAGTAGAAAAGTACATGCATGAGGGGGTTTGACTCCATGGTGTGCCAGTCAGCATCGTGTTAGACAGAGAACAGATTTATGTCTTACTTTTGGAAGAGTCTTTGTAACACTCTGATCATGTGGATACGGAACACTACGGCGACGTATATATACAAGGCGAATATACCCTCACATGCATACGTTAAGCCTAAGTATAGGAAATAAACACAATATGCACAAATATTCTAGCATTAAATAAGTACAAGAATACCTGCAAGTAATCATAATATATATAAAAACAGAGATAAATAAGGAAATAAACACTGGATAATAAAGATACATATAAATAATATAGATTATGAACTCCTATTTGTATCCAGTGAAATATCAGATACAACGATATCCCGGATCTTCAACTTGAGCATGCAAACCCAGGGTCGTCAGAAAGCAACCTGGTGAGTGATAAAGTGAAGTAGCAGTAATATATATTATAATAGTAGTACAATCACGATAATATAATATCATGTTTAACTACCAGTGTTATAATATAATTATAATAATAATGGATATATATATACACAAATGTTGTGTCAGCACTATAATATTATAAATGCTTAGCATGCTACAACAGTATTACTTCTACGATATTATACAAACCCTAATTAAAACAATAATGATAGTAAATCGGGAAGAGTTATATATCTATCAATTAACGTTAAATTATTTAATAACAATTCACTGATTTTTAATATGTAGCATGAGTTAGGATACAGTATTAAATTATACATAAATGAAATCAGTTTGTGTTATTAACATGTATCAAGTCTTAGTTCTTTTATATTTACCATTTTTACTAATAGTACTAGCAACATGACAATATAGTGATGATAAATGAACATCTACAAATGAAATAGATGGAAGTAATCATGCTATCGTGTTTATGAATATACAGAAGCAATGTGTCAACAGAAAATACATGAAATGCAGAGTATATGAGCACATGAGTAGTGTGTCTCCACATGAAGTACAAAATATATAGGTGACACGGTGGAGGGTAAGATATCAAGGAAGTGTAACGTAACAAGTATAAATTAATAATAACATACATGTATCGAGCAAGTCATGTTATTTATAAAATAATAACAATCAGTATCGCTTGATATTTTAATCAATCTCTTCCAGTGTTCCGTACCACTGGCAGTTCATACTGGAGCTCGTACTCCAGCCGAACCCATCCGAACATGACATACGGGTATCATTATTCGAACGAGAGTGACTAAATAACAAGCGTTTCTGACATAACTATTATTTATGTTGTTTTATTATATTAATTGAAAACCCAATGGCCAAGGAGTTATAGTCAGATGGGTGTACCTCGTACAAACCCGGAATCACGGCCTTAAACGGACCATGGCTGCTGAGACCAAGGCCCTCCGCTAAGAGGGGAGGAAGAAATAGGAAGCTCAGTGAGCCATATACAGTCGGTAGCCAGCACTACCATCCCCTGTAGTGGGATAAATATGGATCCATGACATCCACCTGACAAGACCTAATCAACCGTCAAATCTCCATCATCCCCATATTATATTTATTAAATATTACAATGAATCAGAAACAATAACAGTGCATGTAACAGGTAACAGGATAACATGACATGAGCAATCCTTGTATCACTGAATCAGATAACACGAAGCAAGAGATGTGAGACCCTAAAGGTGGCCCCCGTGAAAACTAAAGGTGACTTCCACATGACACTTTCACACATCGAATATCAATAAACAGTATGTCCAGATAGCAAGAGTTTCATATCAATACAGAGTTACAGGAAATGATCATGTATTGTATTCAGAAATATATATGTAACGGTTATACAAGATTATCCAAGTAACTATAATCCATGTAACATGAATACATGAGCAATCAGAGCATGTATACATGTGAATATATGTAACAGGAAGGTCATATTAGTATTAACGATACAGGAAACATGCATGTCATATACTCAGGTGCGTTTGCGTACTAGTGATGCAAGAACATGAATCTAGAGTGTCCAGTATAACAGAGTATCTGTGTAATAATAATAAAAGTACTTGAAATAACAGTGTCTGGTATAATAGTTTATCCGTGTCACAGTGATACAAGAATATGATATAGCAGTACCCGCAATCATAACACATGGTAATGTGCATTTAACAATGAAAATAAACATGAAATAACAGTGTTTTGTGTCAAAGTGTTTGTTATCACGAGTATGATAACAGTGAGAATATATGGGTGACATCTTTAACATGATCTTGAGTCAATATATCAATATTTGTTACATGGATTTCAATATTATTAACATGATTGATATCATAAAATAATTACTCACAAATATCTTCTTTTCAAACTCTTCACAATCATACTAAAAGTATCAATTCATTATTAATAGGATATATTTATCAACAGTCCAATAATTACTCAATATATAGATAAATTATCTATATTTTAATAAACTATTATTTATTTAATGTGCTTTCAAAAGCAATCTTGCATATTTTAATTACAGTGACTTACCAATAATTACAATTTACTAAATAATATTTACAGTGATTTACCGATAATCATATTTTATTTAATAAAGCAACCAATTTCATTCTACATGATAAAATATAATTTATAAAATAAAAACAATCACATAGTTATTACAAGGATGTAACTCGTCTTTCTACGATCGCAACGACTCTAGAATCGTCCAAATCGGATTCTGGATGCTCAAGATATCGCTCAAACATTAAAATAATAAAAATAAGTTAGATTTATAATAGAAATGTAAAAACCATATTTACCAGGGTTTTTTTTGAAATTTTACCCTTATAATGGATCAGGTCAGAGTTGCTATTGGGTTGGGTTTAGATCCAATAATCCACAACCAATAAACTAAAGTAATTATGGTTTATGGGTTATAGGTTTAACGGGTTTAGGCTATTGGATTCTCGATCAAATATGCAAATGAGAGAGAGAATGAGTGAGGGGAGCAAGGGAGTGCCGACCAGCGACGGCAATGTTCTAGCGGGCCGCCGGTGATAGGGAGAGAGACGAGGGAGAGAATGAGAGAGATTGAGAAGAGAGGAAGAAGTAGAAGAAGGTGGTGGTGGCGTGTGGTTGTCGCAGTGGGTCTGGGCAGCCTAGCCAGCGACGATGATCACCGGCCTAATGGAGGCGGTGGTTGGCCATGGGGGAGGAAGTGAGAGGGTGGAGGAGAGGGAAGAAGAAGAGAAAAGAGAGAGGGGGAGAGAGAAAGAGAGAGGGGAGTGGCCTGGCTGTCAGCACCATGGCCGGTCGGCGATAGGTCAGGCACCCCTAGGAGATAGAGAGGGGGTGCGAGTGAGAGGCAGAGAGGGAAAGAAAGAGAGAAATGAAGAGAGAGAGAGAGATAAAGTGAGGAAGGAAAAAAGAGGAATAGAAAGAAAGAGTGATACAGCGGGGGGAGAGATAAAGAGAGTGAAAAAAAGAGAGAGAAAAGAGGCAGTGGGAGAGGCAGTGGGGATTTGATGGCTTGCAGTGGAAGGAAAAGAAAAAGATTGGGGAGGAAGAAAAGAAGAAAAAGAATTATTTAATATTATTTAATTATATTTTAATAGGATCAAAATTTAACTAGTTCCGAACAATTGTAAAAAATTCTGTAAAATAGAAAATATTACCCAAAGGAATAATGTGAAATCAGATTCAAAGAATTCAGTCTGGTTTATATAAAAAAAATCTTGGAATCGATCGTTGATACCGGTCGACACTAGATTGACTAGATTTTTGATTAATTCAGAAAAATCTCCAAAAATACGCTAAAGTAGAAAATATAATCTAGAAGAACAATCTAAAAGCAAATCCTTGAAATTCAATCCTGTTTGTGAATTAAAAATCCTAAAGCCAATTATCGGTATTGGTCGACCTTGATTTTGGAAATTTTCCAAAATAATCCAAAAAATTTCAAAAAACTCTGAAAATTTTGAAATACTAGAAAATAATACCTGGATCAGAAATCGGTTGATTCAAAAACTATACACCTAAAGAACTCGCTAACAGAAGCATAGTTGATCAACAAGCAGGCAATAACCATTGTGTTAGTGTGCACTTACATGTGTCCTGTCATCACAACTAGTTGGTCAGGAAGGGAACTTCAAAAACTGGATCCTTAGGGCTGTGATGCATCAGAATTTTCATCATCAAACTTACTTCTAATCTGCAAGACACCATGTGATCTCAAGTCAGTTTATCATGATAATCCACATGGAACTCTGAGAAACTAGTAGTGTTCCATAGGCCAAGTTGTTTTTGTATAACCTTTAACATCATACAAACTTTTAGGATATTAGAAAAGACAACGAACATTTTACTTTTTCAAACTTGAAATTTATAAAGATGAAGAACATGAAAAACAAATAATAAAATGCCTGAACATGTTGAGAGAAACTTTTTAAAGACCTTCTGCATCCAATCTTCAAACATTTTTTTTTTCAGAGAGATAAGGGTCAGTGTAATTCACACAAAATTTATGTGATTCTAATAAAAATTTCAATGATATTTCTTTTCAGAGTAAAAGATTAGGGTCAGTGTTGTTCCCAAAAAAATTATCATCTCATAAGGATTAAAAAAGAGCTTAACAAACAATAAACAATCCAAAGGAGCAGTACAAACTCCTTCATACTTGTACAAACAGAATATGCTGATACGACTAATACATCCATTAAACAGATTTCCCTTCAATAAGAAAAGGAAGAAAGAAAAGATGTATACATAGTAGGAGGGTGGACCTTGCTTTATATCGCTTCAACCTGATATCAATAGCTTCTCATTGATGAGCAACTGTAGACGAGCCTTCCCCTCAGGTGGCTTCTGCCTTACCATCTCTCCTCTGACACCACTTTTTATGAATACATCACTGACGATCTGCAATTCCTTAATGATATCACCCGTCTCCGGTCGGTCAGCTGGCAGTTCGTTGGAACATAAGAGGCCAATTCTAAGCAGTGAAGCTACACTCTCCAAGGTTCTCGGATTATCCCTGATTTGAGCATCATCATTAACTTCATTGTCTTTCTCTTATACTTAGATGCCTATCCATGACATCCATTTTATAAGTAGCCTGATTGGGTTGAGAAGAGACCGAATAGAATAAGGAGAGACTTCCTTTGGAATGGTTTAAAAGATTGCCAGGGGTATGCAGGTCGTGTAAACTGGGTGAAAGTCTGTAATTCTAAATTACAAGGTGGTTCACTAGTTGGGGATTCCTTCTTTTTTCTGAAAGAAATGAATGAAGCATCATTTGGTCACTGGCTTTGAAAATTTCTCTCTCATCTAAGTCTCCTTTGGAGACAATTAATTCTTCATAAGCATTATAGATACTGGCACTATTGGTAGTTGGGGGGAAATTTCTCAATCTATGTTTTCTTTCTGGAAATAGATTGTTATGCTTGCAGCAGGTTTTATGGTAGGCATTAAGGTTGAAGTGGTTGGACAGATTGGGTGGGAGGTAATTCTAGCTAGACTTTTTCCCAATCTCTTTGATATGCTATTGATCAGAATGCACTTGTGGCATCTAAGGGGATATTTGTGAATGGCAATTGATTTTGGAGACCCAGGTTCTGTAGACTGGTTGGTTGATTTCAATAGTTTTTTAATAGTACTTTTTTTCTTCTTTTCGGTGGCTTCTTCAACCATTGTTAACGATGCTGGCGTTGGTGGACAAGTTGACCATTTACTGTTATGATATTATAAATATCCTAAATTTAGTGGGCTGGTTGCTTCTTATGCTTTGGTAATTTGGAAATATCCAGTCCCTGTCAAGTTCTGTTGGGTTGCCATTAAAGGCAGATTAAATACAGTAGATTCATTAGAGAAAAAACATGTTCATAAAGATCCAACTTGTTTGCTGTTTGGACAGGACAATGAAAGAGGTCCCCAACGGTTTTTAACAGCGTACCTTTCTTAGGTCTATTTGGTGCTCTATTAAACATAATCTGCAGATTATTGGTCAGCCTTTCGATATGATTGACATATGGAGCATTGGAGTTATGGATTGGGTGGTGTAAGCCATCTTCTTCGGGGATCAATTGGAATGGGATGTGAGTGTGATGGCAATTGTTTAGATACGTGATGGATCAAAATAATTACACTTTTTCACATAAAGCAGAGATTGTTTTTAAGTTCTTTTTTCAACTAACACTTTGATTGATGGGAATCGAATGGCTCATATTTACTAGCATTTATTTAGATTTAGAATTTAAATTTGGATTTAAATTTGAAGAAGATTTGATTTGATTTGAGATGATTTAGATTTTTATTTAATTTAGATTAAGATAAATTTTGTTAAAATTTAGGAGTTAATTAAATCTAAATTTGGTTAGATTTGATCCTCTCAATAATTGTACTTGTGGTGCACATTTTGTAGGCTAAATATAACCATGTAGTGGACTTTGAAAATTAATGATTATTTGCTTAAAAATTGTTTCCCTTTGAAAATTTTGTGTTGTTTGATTTAATCTCATGAATTAATCGAACCAAGCGGTGAAGCCGAGGCCCGGGTTGCGATCCGTGATCATACCCAACCCCCAAAATTCTTATTCTTCTCAAATTTCACAAAATCCCACCACAAAACCCTAATTCCACTATTCCATCCAACATCAATTTGATATAAGAGCCGAATTTTTTGTTTTTCGCCATCTTCGTCATCTTCATCTTTTTTTTTTTTTCAAGTTTACAAAAAAAGAAAAAACGAAAAAGAAAATTCAAAAGAAAAAGGAAATTCAAAAAAAGAAATCAACACTGTTCAAGCTCCTTCCTCCACCTCCCTCGTCTGCAACTGCCTCGCCAGTGCAGCATGTCGCCACGACCCTCTCACCGTCTCATCTGCGCAGCCCTCTTCTTCAGTCGAGATCCACCATCGAAGGCCTCCAGCGACGCACTCCATCTTCCTCCGTCGTCTTCCAGATCTAACGCCAATCCCTCCTCCAGATCTCCTCAAGCAATCACCGACTTCCCCGACATCACTCTGCTCCTCACCATCCCGACTTCACCGGAGTCGTCACCGAAGGACTGAAAAGTCACCGCTGCCATCGCCTTCGTCATATCTCCGCTGCCAATCAACCTCCAAGCTCCATCGACTTCGTCGTCCTCCCCTTTCCCGTCATCGTGACTAGGCCCACTTCGACACCATTGGACCCCCTTACCTCCACTGTCTGCCTTCGTCGCCGCCTCATCAGAGCGCCACTACCAACGCCATTTCATTCCTCTGATGATTTCGTCGCCACCCAGATCTATCGCCATTTGTGGTTCCCAAACCGTAGCCTATATCCGGGTAAATAAGAGAAAGAGTCGGCGGGGGTTTAAAACCCAAACCCACTTCAATATTAGGTTTATTTTTCAAACCCGCGAAGAGCCCCACCCACTTCATTAAGGGGTTTATTCGAAAGCTCGTTCCATTTGGGTCAAACCTGATAATATAACCCAACTTCATATTGGGTTTAAGTCAAGCGGGTCTTAACCAACCCACCTGGTCGACCAGAGTGAGTCAACTCATCCGATCCAACTGAGTCAGTAGCTAGCTGACTCACTGAGCAGCACAAAAGCGAGTCAACTCAGTGTGTCGATTCAATGAGCAGCAGCACAGTCGCATTTCAGAAGTTGTTTCTTGTCTGTGCGAAGTCCGTTTCGAGCTCTATTTGAAGAGTTGGGTTCGTGACTGAGCCCCGAAGCCACTGAGAAGAGTTTGTAGCCAGAAGACAATAGGTCAGACCTCCACGAGCCTCCGATTAGTGCTGATATAGCTCATACATCAGTTCAGTATCATTTCAGGATCTGTTTTTGGAACGATTGGAGTCTATTTCAAACCGTTGAGATTCTTGGATAATTTCTGAACTTCTGTTTTGAAAGTTTATTCATGAATTTTTTACTTTCGTGGAAAATATATAAATACTGAAGCTGATGACAAGGAAGTGGAAAGGAATATGTATGCGGCTCTCTCATGTTTTCGGGGTTCTGATGATCAGTATGAGTATGAGAAGTGGGAAAGCAATCTAAAAGATTTCTTCAGTTATTTTATTCTAACATCTGAAAAGAAGTGACGATATACCCAAATGAAGCTTGTTGGAAAAGCTTACTAGTGGTGGAAAGACAGCGGTAGTTCCTGTCGATGTTGGTTTGTATTGCAAGACCTACTTCGTACTGGGTATGCTCCACACCTTCTCTTCGCTGGGCACTAAAGGTTGACATAGGGCCAGAGCCAAAAACCAGAAGTTGCAGCAGAGCCAAAGCCAACAGTTGATGAGCCAGAACTAAAGCCAGAAGTTGCAGCTGAGCCTGAGTCAGAGTCGGCAGTTGTTGATGAGCTAAAGCTAGATATAAAAGAGCTTCTTATAAGGACTTCAGCAAATCTCCCAACAGAGCTTGCCATAGAGCTAGTGTCATCTACGCCAGCTGTGAGGGTTCCAGTGTCTCTGAGATCACTTGATGCATATGATCCTTTATAGATCCTTCTAGAGATAACATGTTCACAAGAGTTTGAATTTTTTGTGGTGCAAAGTACAATCGGTCCAGTCTTCAGCGGGGAAGATTTGCCTCAGCATGTTGCGGGTGTCTTATTCGAGATACCATCGACTGCAGCCGGTTGGTCACGGAAACTAGTTCCACCTCCGCCACCTTGTTTCAGCCGTGACGAATCAGTTTTGATTCCCCGACGACCACCATGACGTGATTGAGGATTCGTGATGGGGTTTAACCCGATGTGCTTACCTTCTACCTTCCACGACATTCATCGGGGATAAATGTTTTCAAGCTGGAAAGAATGATGAGAATCGGAGGGCTCAGATTTATTAGTATTTATTTAGATTTAGAATGTAGATTTGGATTTAGATTTGAAAAAGATTTGATTTGATTTGGCATGATTTAGATTTTTATTTAATTTAGATTTGAATAAATTTTGTTAAGATTTAGGAGTTATTTAAATTTAAATTTGGTTAGATTTAATCCTATCAATAATTGCACGTGGTGCACATTTTGTAGGTTATATATAACCATATAGTGAACTTTGAAAGTTAATGATTATTTACTTAAAAATTGTTTCTCTATGAAAATTGTGTTGTATGATTTAATCTCATGGATTAATCGAACCAGGCAGTGAAACCGAGGCCCGGGTTGTGATTCGTGGTCATACCCAACCCCAAAATCCCTATTCTTCCCCAATTCCACAAAATCCCACCACAAAACCCTTATCCCATCCCACATCATTGATGCTTTCTGGTTAAGTAGCACCTCTGGCAAGGTAAGGAAGGACCATGTGTTACGGCTGGTCAGATGGTTGTTCATGGCATGCAACAAGTGGAAACAATAGTTTACATTCTGAAGATCCTATTATCAATGGAGTAATTTGGGTCTGTTGTTCTTTTTGTTCTGTTGAACGGTGTTAGGTCATTTCGGGGGACGTTTCCTACTATATTTTCTTGTAGTTTGTGGTGGGCTAGATTTTTTATATAATATCATAGTTATAGGTTGGAAGGATGATTATCTGGAACAGGTTAATACTGTACTACACCATTGTTAGTTTTGAATGAAAATGAGCCTGCTAATCTTATTGAATCCCATCATTCCTCTCCCAAAAGAAAAAATAACATAGATGTTAGATACAAAGTTGATAGCCAGGCCCCAAACATTAAATTTGGTAAATTCATTAATGGAGCATCTTATCTTGGTCAATTCTTTGAGAAGCTTTCTTGACTTGGCTAATTCTTTCTTAGAGATTTCTGACTTAGAGCCATTTTACGTAGCCAACCCTATTTTTATGTTGACAGCTTTGGTGCTCATACTGATGACTAATCCTACTGTTATAGCACATTTACAGATGAAGAAACTATAATGAAAAATCTACTAAGGAAATTGTTATTGTGAAAGTAGGCACTTACAACCAGCCCTTTCAGAAATGCATTTATGAAACCCGGTTCACGATTAAGTATAAAGGATTAAATAAGTACATTAAACACAACAATAAAAAAATCCCGAGAAAACCAGTGTGGACAAATAACCTTCATAAACTAATGCACACACAGACAACAAAAGTAGGTCATTAAAACCTATTTCGCACGGACATGGCAACACCAACATTGACACGATGCTGATACTTGATAATTCTTAAAAATACAAACACACATGCGTTCAACATGAGTGTTGAACATGTGTTCAACGCGACACTGCTCCATGCTAGGAGTGTTCATGCCACATAAGCAAAAACCATTTGAGCACTATAATAACATATATTGAAAGGACAGCTCATAAAGTTCCTATTTTACCAACATAAGAAGATAAAAGTTCAAAAGAAAAAGAACACAAAGGCGATACACAAAACAATTAAAAGGGGGAAATATGTATGTAACATTGTAGCACATGATAGGCCAAAATATTAAGCAACATATCTACCGTGTAAATAACCAATATGGCCATAAATAAACTCACCTTGGTTACTCAAATGATAACCTAGATTTTTGGAAACATGTCTTGGTTACTCAGATGATAACCTAAATTTTAAGAAACATGTCTAACATTGTGAATATCAAGGTGCATCTCTTTCTGGTCAAAGTGAGTGATTTGGCATGTTCCATGCAGCGCCGGGATCATTCTCTATCAAAAGATAGGTATATGCAACAGCAACATAAGAAACCAGATTAAGCTCCTAAAATATTTAGGAAAACCATATAACTAAGCACTATATACTCTGTTTGTGTAACCAACAACACTCCTCAAGAACTACAAGCCATAAACGCACAAAAATTGAATACATGGTTCAATGTAAGATGAGAATACTAGTGAGGTACACTGAGCATCATGTGATAAGCATAAACAAAATTCAGTATAATAAATTAACCACATGAAAACATATAGAAAAGATTTACAGGACACATTTTTGAAATTACATTCATAAAGAAATATTACTCTGTGCAAGTATAAAGGATTGAATTAGCCCAGTAGAATTAACATCAGAACAGATTATGAAACTCAATAGGGAAAAATAAGGAAACCCTGTAAAGAAATAACTGCAACTAAATGCTTTCATTTTGATGGAATGAAAATATAGAAATCTGCAAACTGAAGCTTAATGTTGCACATCATTCAATAGGCACATTTAAGATTAGTGGCAAGATCTTAAAGCAACTCCTTTTATTAAAAATAATCTTTTAATCATAAAACACAAAAACCTAAAATCTACAAAGTGGAACAAGACTAAGGAGTTATACATACATCAATTGTGCCTAGATCCAAGCATAAATCTGCAAAAGAATTGAACACAATCAATCAGGCTTCAACAAAATCAACCAGAGAAGTATATGATTGGCCTTTGATGCCTTTTCAGAGTATAAACAAACAAAACAACATTTGTCATTACAAAATTTCTTGAGATAGTCAACTAGAGGTCGCAATGAGATTCAACAGTCATGGGTTTCTTCTGAAAAACATCGTCACTTCATAAAACATACTAAAAGTTTTAGTTTTTAAACTTCATAGCACCTACTTAAAGTATAAAGTTATAAAGAAAACCTAACTTAAAAAAAAAATAATCATCTGAACAAATAACCAAACAGCTGAAATAGGTCTTCTTAAAATTATGCTAGTGACTCATTCAGAAAATCATCCGAGGATAACTAGAATGAAAGAATCAACTAAATAAATCTCACAACAAAGACAGTGGAAATACACAAGATAGGTATTAAATGAAATTGGGAAGTAAACTAAATTCACTAACATCAACATAAATAGGATCTTCATGTGGCTGTGTAAAAAGTCATGGGTCCAAATCCCACAACACCAGGTTATAACCTATTCTCACAGAAGACAGAAAGCAAAGAGAAAGAATAAAGAGGAGAAGAGGACCAAAACAACAGATCATATTATAAAACAGAATAGGAAAAACCTATCTAAAAGAAGGGCAACACAAACCATTAACAAATAGAATGCATTATCTGCAACAGCGTTCCCTGCCTCAATTCATAGCTTTGATTGGAGTGTTATAGGGACAATCTGGTTGACCTCTCTGGATTAGATCCCCTCAAGTGTGCCTGAAAGAAAAACATGTCAAATTTTAAAGAAAGAAAGTATTCACCAAATTTACTGATTGCAACATGTCAAATTACTGATTGCAACATCTTGAATTGATTGACTAAAATAAAAGGTGACCAAATTTAACATATTCATGTGAAGATTTTCCCTTCAAGGACATCAATGAACCAAAATGAAGACTATAGAGCATGAATGCTCAGAAGATTGACCCTCTAAACAAGCTTAGATTTGTCCTCTGCGTAACAACTTCATCCAAATAATTGAAAGCACAAAATAATATCTATAGAGGACAGTAGAATTATTCATGGTTTTGAGACTTTAGAAAATAAATACGAAAATATAATCAATCCAACATCCTGAGATGGTTTATTAAAAAAGAAGGTGACCAAATTTAACATATGTATGAGAAAATTTTCCCGTGCGAGGACATCAAGGGACCAAAACGAAGTTTGTAGAGCTAAAATGATAGATGATATAACCGAACTTTAAACAAGCTGTTGTGTCCTCTGGCATAACAACTTCATCTAAAATAATTGAAAGCACAAAATAATATCTCTAACGATATTATTCATGTTTTTAGAGAACAACAACAACAACAACAACTATTCATGATTTTAGAGACTTCAAAAAAAAATAATAGAGATCAAAAACCAACCAATTAAGCGGTTGGTCGGTGGGTGGGTTGGAAACTTGGAAATGTAAGGACGCACACGTGAGACCATCAGGGAGATCACTTGATCATTGTGCTCAGCTATGATCAAATTAAATCAGAATTGTGTTGAACTGAGAAGATATATCATTGCATGGAGGCCAACTAAGGCACGGTTTGAAGGTACAATGCAAACAACTACCATGCTCCTATCAAAGTGCACAAGGATATATATACTTGGGCGTAATTAAAAGAATTGTATGCTGCATATATGTCTATTCTCAAAAAAAGGAACATTTGCTGCAAATCCACAAGGAGACTGTCACTAAAATACAAAATATAGGCAGTTGATTTCACCCATCGAGTAATAATGAATTCAGAAAATTGGCCTTGGACGCCTCACTTTTCAATTAATTTAGGGGAAAACTCAATTACAAATTTATTTCCGCTTCAGCTCAATCCACGTTAGCATAAATTAATTCCTCCCAACGATTACTTCTTTATATATTTTCACTTTCTATTTTGCCCTTCCTCATTGCTCCTGACGTTGCTCTCCCCTCAACCCTGACCCCGATGCAGAGTAATTTGCGGATCGATCTGATTTCGATTTTGGACTGTGACACATGGCAGAATTTCAATTTGGAAGAGCTAGGATTGCGACTCATGACCTCTAACACACATTCTCAATTACAGTTTTTTATGAGGGTTGCAGTCCTTATTATGAGGACTACTACTCATAATAAGGACTGCTATCATGGTCGTAGTCATTATTATGAGGACTGCAACTATCTCTTCTCTCACTATATTACTCTCCTCTAAAATCCTAGCTCTTTTAAAATCAAAATCAAGTCATGAGTCGCAGTCGTCACATAAAAGGATTCCACACATTTCAACATCGTCCTCATCTAGCAGAAAACAAATCAAAAACTTGAGGTCGCAGTCTTTTATATGAGGACTTTGTGAGCTTCGACTGTAGTAGTAATGATCGATATACAATCCAAATCTAAATACCACATTGATCACAAACACAACAAAACTCATCGAGAGCACGAACAAACGAGATCTGCCAAAAGTCGATCCCAAAAAAATTTGATCTGGGGACTCCTTCCCCGGGAGGAGGCTCTCCACCCTTCCAACCCCCACGACGACCTGACTCCGTAGGTCGATCCGCAAATTACTCTACGTCGGTTCAAGGTTGAGGGGAGAGCAACGTCAGAAGCAATAGGGAAGGGTAAAGAGAAAATAAAAATATATAAAGAGTAGTGGTTGGGAGAAATCAATTTATGCTGATATGGACTGAGGCTGAGGCAGAAATAAATTTGTAATTAAGATTTTCCTTAAATTATTGAAAAGAATGGAGCCCAAGGCCAATTTTCTATATCCATAATTAGACATGATTTTGCAAGCAGAAAGTGCAGCATAAGTAAACAAAACACAACAACAAAAGCCTTAACAAAATCAATTTAAAAAGTAATTGCCATGATCATAGGTACTAAGAAGACTGTTACACTATATGTAGCTACCCAACAAAATCCCTTCCAGGTGCGAAGTCACATCCATAATTAAACATAACCCTGCAATCAAAAAGGGTTGAACAAGCAATATTCATACACACACTAACAACACAAGCCACTGTGAAATCCCATACTTAAGACACCAATCTTAACAAAAAATGAAAAACCATGTCATAGAAAACCTATTGACCAAATTATATTAGAGGATACACTTTGAAGAGAATAAGAACAAAAAAAATTAGGCTTCGCAATATCAATTACAAATGAGAAAGATAAATGCACCTTCACTAGCTAAGTTTAGACTAATGGGCCAAACGAATGAGAATATTAAGCATTCCCGCAAGGTGCTTCTCTTTATGGAGATCTATTTTATATCTTTGAGCTGAAAAATCTAATAAGAGCAACTTGATATCAATCTATACAATATATAAGTTACAATATGGAGGAGATATATATAGGGTTTGTTTGGTTGTCGTAACTGGCCGTAATTCGTAGTTGTAATTGATAAAGTCTTTTACAATTGTAAATGAGTTACATGTATGTAAATTTTACGATGTTTGGTTGGTAATATAAAAATGTAAAGTGGAAAAGTGTATTGTACTTTACGGTGTTTGGTTGTCGTAATGTATAAATCGTAAGTGAAAAAGTTTGACCACAAAATTAACTATTTGGTGATTTTAAAAGTTTTAATACTGCAAATAAATATTAAATAAGTTAAATATTAAAAAATTTTAATATTAATATAAAAAAATATTACAATTTGTATGACCAAAAATTAACTATAACTGGGCTGTAAGTGAGTGGTAATTGGGTTGCAAGTGAGTGTTAGTTGAGTTACGTAAGTCTTTTACGAATTACGGTCCAAACAAACGCCGTAGTTGTAACTGGGTAGTAAGTCATTTACGAATTACGGAGTTTTACGCGAAACACGGCCCCATAATCCTTACAAAATAGGGGAAAATAGAGTAGAGATAAGTCAATGTAGAAAATATTCAATGAAACATAAGGAAAAAAAAGTAAAAACTGAAGAAAAAATTTAGATCTAAAAAACGAGAAAAGAATTAGAAAATGAAAAATAAAACAAAAAAATTTGGAAGAAAATTTTTTTTAAAAAAATCTAAAAAGAAAGAAATGAAAGATAGGGAAAATAAAAGCAAAAATACGAAAAATTGAAGATGAAGAAATAAAAAAAAGAACAGTGTCAGAAAAAGAAAGAAAATTTTAAAAAAGAAATAAAAAGAGTTTTTTATTAGAAAAGAAATTAAAGAGTTATGAAAATAAAAGAAAAGAATTATAAAGAAGAAAACAAAAAATCTACATGAAAAAATAAAGAAAGAAAATAAAATATAAATAATCAAAACAGAAAAGAAAATATCTTTACAAAAAATCAAAAAATAAAAATTAAATAAAACAAAATTTGAAAAAACAAGAAAAAATATGAGAAAAAAATAGAAATGTAAAACATAATCTCAAAGAAACATTAAGCAATGTAGAAAGAAATGAAAGATATCCAAAAGATAATTGAAAGAAACTTTGAATGAAATAATCAAGAAACACGAAAAGAAAGAATGGGAGAAATAAAATAGAAAGTCTGCGAAAGAAACAAAAGAAAAACTATGAAAAAATAAGCAAAGACAGAATGACAAAGTAGTAGAAGAAAATTATAAGAGAAGAATAAAATGGGGGAAAAAAAGACAAATAATTTTTAAAAATGTTGGGAAAATAAAGAACAGAAAGAATTAGAGAAAGGGAAAAAAAAAAAATTAGAAAACATGAAAGAAAGAATATAAAGAATTAAGTAAAATCGAACTAAAAAATGAAAAGAAAAAACTGGGAAAAAAGTACACAAATCAGAATAAATACAAGAACAAAATTTGAAAAATAAAAAAGGAACAAATTGGGGAAAAGAAGAAAAAAGTGGAGAAAAACAAATGAAATAATTAGTTAAAATGAAAAAATCTGCAAAAGATAAAGATTGAAAAAAGGTTGAATAGATTTAGAAATTAAAAAGAAAAAGAAATCGTAAGAAGAGAAAAAATGTGAAAAAGAGGAGAAATCTGGAAAAAAAAGAAAAAGAAAAAAAAAATCATCAAAAAGAAAAGAAATAATGGGAAAATAATGAAACGAAACAATTAAAAGGTAAAATAGATTAATAGAATCAGAAAAATCAAAAAAGATCATGAAAACAAAAAGATAAGAATTGTAAACAAATAAAAAAGGAAGTAAAAGAATAATAGTAGAAAAATCTGCAAAAAGTAAAGAACTTAAAAAAAAGTTGAATAGAATCAGAAAATATAAAGAATAAAATAAATCTGATGAAAAAAACTGTGGAAAAAGGACAAAAATCTGGAAATTAAAGAAAAGAAAGAATCAGGAAAGAAGAAAAGAAAAAACTGCGAAAAGAATGAAAGGAAAGAATAAAAAGTAGAATAAATCAATAGAATCAGAAGAAACAAAAAGATCAAGTAAACGAAAAAAATAATTTTGAAAACGAAAAAAAAGAAGTAAAAGAAATCAATGAAGAAAAAATGGGATAAAAATCTGAAAAGAAAAGAAAAGGATGCATAATAATCAAATGAAGGAAAAAGAATCAGACAAAAAAATCAAAGATGGAAAAATGAATAAAAATAAATAAATGCTTAAAGAGGAAAAAATTATAAAATAAAAATAAAGAATCTTAGTTTAGGCAGTATGACCCTTCTCCTTGCAAGTGGGTTAAGTTCTCCCTGCATGCAAGTAGGGATTCTTTAATTTTACTCTCAAAAAACCTTTGGACTTTGTTATAACCCGAGGATGTGATGAGTCGACATTGAAAAAGAATCTAAAAAAAGCAAAAAAAATGTAATTAGAAAAGAAAAATTCGGAACAAAGAAAAAAATTTAAAACGAATGGGAATAGTAAAATAAAATAAGTAGGGTACGAGTTAGTTAGAAAAAAAAGCATCTGGTAAAAAAAAGTATACATAATTAAAAACAAGTAAAGAAAGAATCAAAAGAAAAAAAGAAAAGTAGAGTTAGAAAAAAGAAAAAAAAAAAATCAGAGAAAAAACA
Source organism: Agave tequilana (assembly GCA_038442645.1). Taxonomy (NCBI): domain Eukaryota; kingdom Viridiplantae; phylum Streptophyta; class Magnoliopsida; order Asparagales; family Asparagaceae; genus Agave; species Agave tequilana. Next base: position 19,213 of record JAVJIF010016223.1, on the reverse strand, counting down.
AAAAATTAAAGTCAAAAAAGAAAAAAGGGGAAAAGTATAAAAGAAGAGAACAGTCAACTGAGGGGGGAGGGCGGGAGATACCTGTTGAGAGAAATAGAGGATCCTTTGGCTCGTAATTTAAGGGGGAGAGAGAGAGAAGAAGGAAAAACGTTTAAAAAGAATATCAAAAAGAAGTATCCAGTGAGGAAAAAAAAAGATGAAGGATGAGTGAGAAAGAGAGAGTTTTCGTAATTTAAGAGGGGGAGAAAGGCAGAGAGAGAGAGAGAGAGAGATGTAATTAGGCTTTTCCCATTTTTTATTTTTTTAGAGAGACATGATTTACCAAAATATAAAAATTTAAAATTACAACACAGGAGTCCAATTTTCAATTGACTCCAAATTAGACTGGAAATTCTATTAGTGCTAATATAGAGCAAATTAGGAGTTCTAATTATATTAAGACAATAAAAATAAAAATAAAAATAAAAATATATAATTACTAAAAATACGAAAAGATAGAAAAAATAATGGGGGACAAGTAATTTGAAACTGTTTTCTTTTAAGAGAAGTAGATTGGTCTAATGTGTGGTGAAAAGAGGACTGGGTAGTTGCATTACGAGTTAATACTAGACTCTGATCAAGGTATACTATATATCTGCACAACACCAGAAACTGCCCTGGACTACTCATACACATATGTTAGCAGATAGTGAGCAAAATTCAATAACAAGTCTGCCTTCCCAACATAATTATTCTGAACTATAAAGTGTATTTGAAATAGAGTGTGGTGTACGGGGAGATTAGTAATATAAAATAGTGCATTGTGTGATACACAAAAAAATAAATGAAGGAAACAAACCATATTTAAAAGAATCCGTCATTAAGCATTTTTTTGCCGTTCTTTTGATAAACTTTTTTGATTTTAAGTTAATATCCATAGCCAACCCCATTTTGACAGGAAAAGGCATGTTGATTAGTCCCTACTTTTTAACTCAAAAAAAAAAGAAGTCAGTCCCCACATTTAGAATATCTAAAGTCATAAACAAATATAGTGAAAAGAATAATACACTAGGAAGATAGTTATTATGAACGTCAGCACTTACTACCAACCCCTTGCCACGATACATTTATGAAATCACATGCATAATTAAACATAACTCTGTAGAGAAACAAGAAAATTAAACTAAGTCATAAAAAATCCTAGAAAAACCAAATGACATATAGCCTTCAAACACATACTGACAATAAAGTTCAGTCAAATAGTTAGCGATCATAACACAGACTGAAAGGAAAGGTCCAAAATAGCATTGACCAAATTAAAAAATATATGAACCATAAGAAAATACTCTCTGCAAGTACAAAGATTGAGCTAGCACCATAAAACATAATTGCAGAAAATGATCAGAAAAATCAACTATAAAAATTAAGCAAACCCAGTAAATAATAACTGGAATTAATGATGCCACTTAGACAGATATGAGAACATGAAGACCTTCAACATGAAGCTTACAATAAAAAAGAAGAAGCATTATACAAAGACCTTACAGAAACTCATATAGTCCAAACTCATAGTCGAACATGCCGCCCTTCCTTCTTCACTGTAACTGAATACCTCCTCCCTCCACAAATGGTGCTGCCAGATTCTATTATCTTAACCACTAGGGGCGGTAGGTATAACTTATAACTAAATCATTATATAGTTTACCATACACGAGAATATGGATGAAGATTTTCAAATATCAACGGTATTAGATTCTAAATGGTTAAAATCATTTATTTATGGCATATAACTAATGATATGGTTTCCGAGAAGCATACTTATAAGCTACATTAAAACCTATCTAATGTGGTTATAAATTAGAAGAGCTGAGTTTTGGTTAAAATTATATATATTATTTGCAAGAAATTTTGTAATTTTCCTTAAATTTTTTTCCCAGCCCCACCTGAGAAAAAAATGCCCCGCGCGATCGTAACTAGAATGAAGGAGTCAACCAAAGAAATCTCATACAGAAGATAGTGTAAATTTATAAGATTAATAAGAAGCTAATTGGCAGTGAATTGACTTGTTAATATCCGCATGAATAAGATCCAACGAGGTCGCACATGGTATCTTTTGAATCCTAGAAACAACCCCCAACCCCCCACCCCCCAACTAGGCCTGTCAACGCGGGGTTCATGGCGGATTCGTGTGGTACCATACCAGGACCCGGTTACCCAAGGGGGTACCATACTTGTCCGGGTTACCCAAGGGGGTACCACACCCGCCCCGTTTACTCGCAGGTCCTGAGGGTGGGTTCCCATACCCGAACCCGTTGTACCTGCGGGTCCGGACCCGTTTACCCGGACCAAAACAACATCCCATACGGAACCGTATCATCATCATCTCGGGCGTAAAGCCAGATGGGCTTGAGGGGAACTAGGTTGGTCTTGATTCTGGACAAACAGTTTGCTTGCTTGTTGGTTTGGTCTCAAGAGCCATTCTTGTTGGAGTTGAAGATGAAGATGAAGAGGTTTTGTAATTGTAAGTTTGTAACTTGCTAACATACACATGCACGCAGACTTCATATAGGCAGGCCCATAGGACCAGTTCAACTGCTGAAAAATTGGGAAATGAGAAATGCAAACATGCACAAAACAGACGTTTCAGTTCTCAAGAATCAAGTAAGCGCGGCCTTGAAGTTGAAATCAAGTTTAATGGACTCCATAAATATTCCTCTTTGACCGTCATTAGCATCAAACATGCCTTTTATCAAGCAGCCAAAATTTGGACTTATCTTGTAAAGGCCCATTATAGAGGCACTAATGATCTTTAAGATTACCTGATGGGCCTGAAAATGGGCCAAGGCCTGCAGCAGTTATTATTCTTGTCTACAAAAAAAGCAGTTGTGCTTCTGTGTTGAAATCGTTAGAAAGCCGTGAGATGTAGGCCAGGTACAAATAGCAAGTCTGACAACGGCATGGTCCCAGCCTAGCTGATGATATCGGGTTGTTGGTATTGGAGAAGAGAGGAGGAAGATGGAGAAGAGAGGGAAGGAGAGAGAGGACGGCGACTTTGAGAAAGAGAGTGAGTGGCAGGTTAGGGTTTTTAATAGGGTAAATGGGTAAACGGGTATGGTTCATGTAAAATTATATTCGACCCATTTACTAATCGGGTAAATGGGTAAACAGGTATTCGGGTCCAGGTCTAGAACTGTGATTCCCATACCGGTCTAATCAGGTCCGGGCCCAGACCCGACGCGTTGATAGGCCTACCCCCACCAAACCCCCCCCCCAAACAAAAAAAAAAAACAACCCACCACCTAAACCCATAATAAAAGAAAATTAAGGAAGTACCTCTCTAAGAGGCTGACAAATAAAATTTTGTAAGTTAAATGCAATCAACAAAGCAATAGATCTCCTAAAAGAAAGATAGTAAAAAAATATTACCATGAAGTACTTATAATAAAGGGGAAGAGAGATATCTTATAATAAATTAATTATATTAATAATCAAATAAATCTGAGCCCAACAACTATTCACTGCCCCAAAATTCCAACTTGGAATGAACTGTTGTAACACAGTGTGGTAGATTCCTCTGGATTGAATCCTTCCCAAGTAAGTCTGAGAGGAAAAACATGACAAAAACTAAAGTATGAAACAAATTAACAAACATCTGAAAACAACATTATTGATTCTTGAAAATGTGATGATCCAATTTAACAGCTATTCATGGGAATATTTTCACTATCAATCTATGAAATCAGTAGACCAAAATAAAGACTACAAAACTTTGATGGATCAAATGATGTTAGCAGAGACTAACAAGTTTGGATGCTTCAAAAAAAAAATTTGGCATGCTTTCATCTAAAATACTCTAAAGCACATAATCCCAAATCTTGAAAACAGTAGAATCATCATGGTTTTTGGAGTTTACAAAATAAATATAAACCAGACTAATTGAAAGGGGGCAAAGAAGTAGAATTATATTGTTAAGTTCATCAACAGTCAAACTTACAGAAGTAAGTACAAATAGACGCAACCATCGTTGATATTACTTGACTGTTCTGATGCACTCTTTGATCAAATTGCACCAAATCTTTGCGGTAAATCATTGCAACTGCAGCTACAAGATGCTGTTTAGATAGAAATCCAACATTTGAAGCAATGTGCACTTATCGTAAAGAAAGTAATGTCAACCAGAATAAGCTCTTGCTAAAAAAATGGTGAAATCTTAAAATTCATTGACGACCCACAACTGACACATAGAGTAACTACTTGTATCCCAATTTCAGAAAACCAAGCATCGAGATCATAATTTCACCAAGGGAACATAACAAGCCCGGTTGATGGGTTAACTGGACAAGGGAACAAAGAATTGTAACAAAGTCTTCACCTTTTTGCGCTTGTGAAGACATTATCACTTCCCCTGAAAATTAGAAACCCTACAACCCTAATTCAGAAAATACCCAATAACTGGGAGATTCATGGATACGAACCCTAATTTCAAGATAGAAGGAAGGGAATTAAAAAGATAGAATTAAAAGTAGGAAAGTTGGCACGAGTTAAACCCTAGTTCACTGTTGGCATAAAATCTCAAACTAAAACCCTAATTCAACCAATACCCAAGAATTGAGAGACTCATAGATAAAACCCTAATTCAACAAACCTAATTTCAAGAGAGAAATGACATAATTAAAAATATATATAGGATCAAATAAACCCTAATTCCTTTCAAGCATCAAATCTGAAGAACCTTACCTTCACTTGGAGCTTCTGCCGATCCCTTATCGTCTCTCCTCTCCTCGAGTGACGACTCCGATTTCGAACAGATGAAAGCGGGGACAGGGTACGCGCTTTATTTATAGAGGACCCGGGGGGCCGGACTGTTTGACTGCGTCGGAGGAACGCTACAGTGAACGCGTGTTTTCTCACTGTTAAAAATAAAAAAAAAAAAAACAATAACACGTATACTCTGTCTACGCGTAAAACTAAGACCGCGAGAAAATGCGCGCATATCCCATCTCATCAATGCACATACAACTATATTTATGCATGAATACTCACAGATACTATATATAATCTATAATTTTTAGCTTGGTAAACCTCTCATAAGTCAATAACCAATATAACTAGATTACCGCTTGCAGTGAAACCGAGCGTCGAAGAGGAAAGAGAGGGGAAGAGAAAGAGGAAGGGGGGGGGGGGGGGGGGGGGGGGGAACAAGAGGGGAAGGGAAGAGAGGAGAGAGGAGGATAGGGAAGACAGGGAGAGAGGAGGGCCAATGGACTCTCTCTGGCTTATTCTTTTTGGGGACAGACGGACGGACAAAGTCTAAGAAGAAGTCACGAGAGATACCTCGCTTCGTTTGGTTATAATTTACCTAATCAACAATCTAAACTTTTAGCTCGGTAGACCTCCCATAAGTCAATAACCAATATTCACCCCCAATATAATTATAATATGCCTATCCATTTATAATCTATGAGTCTACAAGTACTCCTAGAAACAAATAATTTCTGCCTATTTTCTCCTCAGAGCAGTATACTTGGTAAAAAATGTTCTCTGATTTTCTTATATATGATATCTTAACTAACAAATCTTTAATATATATATATATATATATATATATATATATATATAATATATATATATATATATATATATATATATATAGGGGTTACTGTACCTCAACCGGCAGGCTGAGAGAGTTTCTCAGCCGGCGGGACGTGGCTGAATATATACCACATATCGGCCGTAGAGTGTAGGCGCCAAAAAAATCAAAAAAGATCCCGCCTAAACAATCGTGAAACAAATTGACAAAAATACCCTTTTTTTAATTCTAAACTGGAATAAAGTCATCAACAAACAAAATTTCAGTTGAATATATCTACAGTTATAAATTCGTAATTTTACTACATCGAAAAATATAATTAAAAAAAATTTTGGATCAACATAATGTAAAATAAGCAGAAGCATTGAAAATTTAAAAACATGTCATGGTCGCAAACTTAATACAATATAAATTTCAATTTTATATGACAACTGTGACACAGTCGCAGTCACTAGTCGCAGTCATAGTATAACAAAACTTTTTATATAACGTCTGCGACCCTAGTCGCATTCTATCGTACAGCAATGCGACCTCCTTCAGTACTGCGACCAAAGTAGATTAGCCATGCGACCCTGAGATCAGTTCGCGTACATCACATCTTATAAAAAATACTATATTAATTACACTGAATTAAATGAAAGTAATTAATATTCTTTCTACTGTGATACAACAACAGTCTAGAAAAAAGAGATGCAATAATGTTAATATCGATAAAGGAAAGATGTGCACCATACGTAATCTAAAGATATAGGCAAACAATTTTATAAAAAGTTAATTTGTACTTCAAGTATTAAACCTCTGGCAAAAAGAAACTCTTCGGATTCTCCCGCAATAAATCTTCAATTAAATATTTAATTTTTTTTACCACTTCCTACCATACTCAACCCTCACCTGTAACAATTATTATTACTATTCATGTTCTTCCACAATATTGACCTTTATATAATGCTTGTAACTAATATATTATCTCATACCTAAAAACTATATTTTTGCTCTTTCTTTTCAATTTGATTTCAAAAACTTCCAAAAACAATTCATTCTTGAATCATGTCTTCCCCATCTTCTTCCTCTGAACACTTAGATTTCAACTTCAATCGTTCCCCCACCAGTCCTTTTTCTTCAGGATATTCTAGTGAATCTGATACCAGTCTGGACTTCACTCCTTTTGACTATCTCACTACATCAAATAATGTATTAACTGATCCTCCTATTCATGAGGATAATGAAGATTTCATGTGGGTTAGTGAGGAAGACATTATTCCTCTGCCACTTGACGGAGACATGCTTGATGAAAGTATGTCCTCTGATGCTGTAGGCTCACTTTCTCGCAACGGGTCAGACGAAGAGCTTGATAGAGACGATCCATTCTGGGAGTTTATCGGTGAAACAAAAAACCTTAAAAACAGGAAGATGATGAGGAAATAAATGATGAACAGGAAGAGCAGAAGAATGAAGACGACGAATCTGCTTATGATGGTGATAATGACGAGGATTAGGATTTCCTGATCTTCTGATATTCAACCTTATTTTGTCTTCTTTTAAAAGCTTTTAATTTTCTTTTTTTGTAAGGTCTTTTTCTTACTATATTAACTTATAAGCTCTTTTAATTACATATCAAACTGCGACTGCTGTTCTTAAACACTGCGACCATAGTCGCAGTGCTACTACGCATGCAATAAGTAAAAATAATTCATACTTTATAAGCAAAACATATAAAAACATACGTAAACTGCGACTATAGAATCAGTACTTATTCACCGTTATTACATTTAACTTAGCAAAAAAAATTCATCAAGAAAAATGCAGTCAAGTGTACTGCGACCATAGTCGCAGTCCATGATCGCATACTATATGTAAAAAACCAATTTAATAGTTCATAGGAGGATCAGACAACAGTCAGAAATGAAGAACAAAAAATATAAAATAATACGTAAACTGCGATTATACTATCGCTCTCGTTAAATACTGCGACCATAGTCGCGGTAGTGCGACCATAGTCGCAGTCCATGATCGCATACTATATGTAAAAACCAATTTAATAGTTCATAGGAGGATCAGACAACAGTCAGAAATGAAGAACAAAAAATATAAAATAATACGTAAACTGCGATTATACTATCGCTCTCGTTAAGTACTGCGACCATAGTCGCGGTAGTGCGACCATACTATATGTAAAAACCAATTTAATAGTTCATAGGAGGATCAGACAACAGTCAGAAATGAAGAACAAAAAATATAAAACAATACGTAAACTGCGATTATACTATCGCTCTCGTTAAGTACTGCGACCATAGTCGCGGTATTGCGACCATAGTCGCAGTCCATAATCGCATACTATATGTAAAAACTAATTTAATAGTTCATAGGAGGATCAGACAACAGTCAGAAATGAAGAACAAAAATATAAAATAATACGTAAACTGCGATTATACTATGGCTCTCGTTAAGTACTGCGACCATAGTCGGGTCCTTGATCGCATTATACATTACATGCGAAAAAAAGTAAACTGCGACTATATTAAAAATCATTAAATATCAAATCAGATAAAAAAATTAAAGAAGCATTCAAATTAGTTTCGTGATTTAATAAAAAAATGTTGGCAGTTTGGCCGCAGTTATAAAAGATAATTGTCACAAAAATTGAATAATGTCATAAAATATAAAAATATAATAAACTATACATATCCACTGTCTTTTACCGACAGAGTAGCTTTTCATAAGGGGTATCTAGTAATTTAACTTCTTCCTATAAGCGGGCCGCAAGTTAGTGGGGTGACAAATCTTGAGCCACGTCACCGCAGGCTGACAGAGTTCTCCCAGCTGTAGGCTGATATACATTTTTCTCATATATATATATATATATATATATATATATATATAATATATATATATATATATATATATATATATATATATATATATATTATAATTTTAATAATTTCTCATCTAAAACTCCATGAAAATAATGATAAATTAAAAAAAAAAAAAAACTTCAAATACCTGCCATAACCTAACCCTTCTTCTGCTGTAAATTATAAACTATAACTTATAATTTGCTTATGATTTATATTTATTATATATAAGCCTATAAATATTCCTAGAGGCAAATAATGTCCTACCTCTTTTCCCCCCGGAAGGAGCACGTTCAATATAAAAGCATTCTAAATCTTCTAATTAACTTGAATTTTTTTATTTAATATATTTTTATGGACTTTTCCTCATAATATACAAGTTTAGGACCTAGCCCATGAGTTAAGATCTTTGCCGGAGACTTTAATAGGGCTTTCTTTCCATACGTGGGAGGAAATTCATAACTTATCATTTGGAAACCAAAAAGTGAGAAAATTTTCCTTTTCTCCCTTTTTTTTGGTCAGTCAGAGGCTACGTTTCGATGGTCTACAGACCATAAGAGTTTAAAATTGGCTATCGCTATTTTCACAAAGGGAGAAAGCATCTAGTGTTCTATGAGCACTGACATGGTGCTCATGGAAATGAGAGAGAGAGAGAGAGAGAGAGAGAGGGGCATGGGCCGCTCCCATTATTTCATCTCCCCTCTGTCTTTCACATCTCCCAGAGCACCAGGGAGCATGCGATACTTTTTCCTCACAGAGTATTTCGTCGGTGGGTTATGTGTAAAAGTAAAAAACCATATTTTTCACATTTTAAATTCATATAATATGGTTGTTCTTTAAAAAAAAATCATTTGATGTGATGTTGAATATTAAGTATTTGTCTCAAGAGTAAGACTTTACGCAGAGAAGGAAAAAAACAGTTCTTAATCTTAAGGTTTAGTAGATCAAGCATGTATGTTGTTAAATTAAATAATCTTAAAAATAACATATTAGAACAAACCAATATTTTTTTACAAAAATATGATACAATATTGTGAGTAAAATCAGCCGTAAGAAAAATAGAGAGAGGATATTTTCAAAATCAGAGTGGCCTTCATCCCCTATTGAGTTAAGAGTTGGTAAACACAAAACACAAAACACAAAACTCATGAGTGTGGAGATAACTCAACTATGTGTAAGCATTGATTTCTTTAATAATAACAAATTTCTAAGGTTTAACCTGCTATTAGATGATTCTTATACAAAGCTTTGGTTAAAAAAGTGTTATATATTTTCGATCGACGAGGTTCAAATTATTCAGTTGGGATGGTTATTAGAAATTTGCATAAGATATTGGCGGGGTCAAATTAGACAATTTAGTTTTTTTTGGGCAAAATATGTAATAACAATAATGTTATATAAATTGTTAGCAAACATGTAATGTATTAGCATGCAATTTAAGGACTAGTTCTCTAATATCCAAATTCTAGTTCTTTTTTATTTTCTATGTGAAACTTCATTTACCAAAACCACTAGCCAAACTTCATTTAAGGACTAGTTCTCATGTATCATTCCCCGTTAAGTTCGAGTTGGTAAATACAGGTCACTTTAGTTGTCAGTGGGCACTTGCATATAGATCAGCAATGACTTCTTAATGATAACAAGTATTCATACTAAAGAATTTCCACGTGATAGCTAAACAATTTCAGAGCATTCAATTAGCTAATTTATCAGCTAAATTGATATTTTTGGAGCCTACATATTATATATGATAATTTAGAAAAAAAGAAATTTCTATATATTATTGTATATTCTTTCACCAAGGATTACATCAATATATATAGAAGTGGAGAGAAGAATACAAGGAAAGTATACATGTGTAGATACAATGTATTATATGTCTATACACATGTATAGATACAATGTATCACATGTCTGTTAACACTCTCCCTCAAACTCACGGTGGATCAAATACCGAAAGTTTGAAAATATGCTCGCTAATTATCTCTTGTCGATGACGGAAATGGTGAAGTCATCGCTCCTCAAATAGCTCATGTCGGCAGCGAAAATGGTGAAGTCATCGCTCATTGATCGTCTCTCATCAACAGCAGAAATGGTGGGTAGAATCGGCCACGCAGGACAGAGGTGAATACTGATGACACAGCATAAAGAGACAGCGTTAGAAGGGCTCACGAGGACTTGAGTATATGAATTTTGCAGCAAGGTGACAGAGACAACGCTGGAGTAAGATGTCGTCCAGGTCGACAATAGCGGAAGATGAAGAGATGGCCTAGGCAAAAGTGGCTCGGCGCTAGGCACACACTAGGGAGCATGACCAGCGCAGACTTATTGATAGCATAAAATGATGATCAACAAAGTAATGACTATGATACCATGATAATTTGGAGAAGAAATTTTTTTATATATTATTGTACATTCTTTCACCAAGGATTACATCAATATCTATAAAAGTAGAGAAAAGAATATAAGAAAAGTATACATATTTAGATACAATATATCACATGTTTATACACATCTCTAGATATAATGTATCACATGTATGACATGTTTGTCAACAATATAGTTGAAGAAAAAATATAAAACAAGCTTACAATAGACATATAAAACAAGCTTACAATAGACATTGGTCGGGTTCTATTCACAAACTGTGATGTAAGTTACAAAATTTGGGGTTTCTTTGCCAAAATAGTTTTATCCTTCAAATGAAATAACAATAGTATTATTTATAAATATTTAGCATGCTAACGGGTGTGTAGATATTATTATGTCATTAGAGAAATTATTGCTCTAAAATTCAATTTCTCCATTTATATATTCTAGATAGAGCTCATTTATCAAACACATTTAGAAGATCACTACTCAAGAAACACCATTTTCTCTCCTCATTGGATTTATATATATATAAAAATACAATACATTAATAGCTTTCCTTCTTAAACAATATTTATATCTAACCTTTCGTGACCCTAACACCATTGTTTATTTGTCCACCTCTATAAACCATAACAGAAACTCAAACGATGCCATGTACATTCATTGTCGAAAAAGAAATTGATGCCAATGATAATAATTTGCTTATACATCATATGTACATGCATACTTACGAGTTTTGAGGAGAGTTGGTTTAAAAAGATACATAACTTTTCAAAAATCTAGCATTTCTAATGACTCTCATGTTAGCAATTTTTAAAAATAAAATTGATTGTATAAAAACTTAAAACCGGAAGAATAAATTGTACCTCTGGTCATAGCTATCAAATTCAAATTCTTGTTGTAATAAAACAAAAAATACCAGGATTTTGAGATTCGTTGGCTAGTCTATTTAAGACTTTACATCTATAAGAAAATGAAATCTCGCAAACTTTCTTGTGGACTAGGGACTCTTATCCCTTAAGAATAATTTGGCTTTTGATTTCTCTTCCCATCAAAAAAGACATTATAAGTAGGAATAAAATAGGTAGTTGTAACTCCACTCAATATGTCCCACATTTTAGGGAAAATTAACTATTAGTGAGTTTTCCTTTAAATTTCTAATGAGCCACAAAAACTGAAAAAATGGTAATTTTATTTATCAAATAAAATAAGATCCAACATTCTCCCACTTGGCCTGTATAATTCTTAACGTGTATTAAATTTAAAATTAATACTTGAACAATTTTTTCCCCATATTCTTATACTCAAGCAAAAGAGTTTAAATCATATGAATCATGATGGCAAGTCCTCTAACATGAAGTATTATTTTTCATGTATTACAATGTAACTTTCTCATTTGAATGAGAGCAATATGTGAGTTATATCTTTATGGATGAGCTTCCAAATGCTCATTCAAGGTCTATTTAATATTTAAACATGCATATTATTATTCTCTAAACTTTATGTATACAAACAGTAAATGAGAAGACAAATTTAAATTAACTAGAGTTTTCATATCGACCAAAAGTGATATAAATATAAAGAATATCTCAATTACAAAATAAAAATGAGTCACATATGCTCAACATGCTCCTGATAAGTCTTAGGTGGGTTCGTTAAAGGATACACAATCATCAATCTAATAATAATATAATCAATAGTCACCTTGCTTGATTTCACATGTTCCTGAAGTTTAAAAACTTTATATCGATGTATTTACTGCAACTTTCACTTTATTATTCTTAGCTAAAACACTGTAATGGAGTTGTCGTCGGTAACTCTTCAATGGTTTAGAGATTGAGTCAACAATCTTAAGCTCTGAAATAAAACTCCTTAACCAATAGGCTGTGGTGTCTCTTCAAAGTATGATACAAACTTTGTTTCTGCGATTGAAGTAGCAACTAATGAGGCTTTACACTTCTCCAAGATATAGCCTCTTCAGCTAATAAAAAGACATCTCTTGATGTAGACTTTCTAGAGTCAGAACATCCAACAAAGTCAAAATCAGAATATCTAACCACTTCTAAATGATCAGATCGCTTGTATGTAAACTTGTAGTTCTTAGTCCCTTGAAGATATCACATGACTTTCTTTACAGCTCTCCAGTATTCCAAACATGGATTACTTTGATATCTACCTAACATTCCTACTACATAAGCAATGTCAGGTCTTGTACAGACCTGAGCATACATTAAGCTCCCAACTGTAGAAGCATAAAGAATATTCTTCATCTCTTCTTTTTTCAAATCATTACTTCGGTATTAGTTCAAGCTAAATTTGTCACCTTTAATAATTGGTGTTATACCAGGTAAACTATCCTTCATACAAAATCTCTCAAGAATTTATTGAAATAGGTTTCTTGAGACAGTCATAATATCCCTTGAGATCTCTCTTTCAATCTTTATGCCAATAACATAAGAAGTTTCTCCCATATCTTTCATGTCAAACTATTATGAGAGAAATAGCTTCACTTTATGAAGTAAGCACAAATCACTTGAAGCAAGAAAAATATCATCCACATACAGAACTAAGAAAATTATTTTCTCTCATTGACCTTATGGTATATACATTGATTCATAACATTCTCTATACAACCAAATGAAAAAATAGCATTATGAAACTTTAAATACCATTGATGGGAGGCCTGTTTTAACCCATATATAGATTTCTTAAGCTTACAAACTATGTGATCATTCCCATTTGAGATGAACCCTTCTAGTTGTTTCATGTAAACTTCTTCCTCTAGATCTCCATTGAGGGATATCATGTTCACATCCATTTGAGGTAGCTCCATATCAATATGAGCCACTAATGTCATGATTATTCTAAATGAATCCTTCTTTGAAATAGGAGAGGGTTTCATCATAATAAGCCACTCATTTCATGTATCTCTATATCAAAATGAGCCACTAATGATAATATTATTCTAAATGAATCCTTCTTTGAAACAGGAGAGAAGGTTTATAATAATCAATTCCTTCTTGTTTGAGTGAATCATGTAGCTACAAATTTTGCTCAACAATGCCCAAGGAGTTTCTTTTAGTTTTAAAGACCTATTTGCAACCAATGGTCTTTGCTCCTTTAGACAATTCAATAAGATCCTAGACTTGATTATTAGCCATTGAATCCATCTCATCTTTCATGACATTGTACCATAATATGGATTTACTTCCACTTATGGCCTGTGTAAATGTAACAGGGTCATCTTCAACACCAATGTCAATGTTAGACTCTTGTAGGTACATCAAAAAATCAGAAGAAATTGCAGGTTTTCTTATCCTATTAGATCTTAATGTTACATTAACATTTTATTGTTGATGAGGTTGAATAACTGGATCTATAGGAATATCCTTATGATGATGTGGTTCTTCAATAACTAGTTACTCTTAGATTGTCAATCCTGATGACTATCTTGAAAAACAATTAGTCTATCTGAAGATTCAAAAGTGAGTTCAGAAATGTGATTTTCCTAAACACTAAGTTTCGAGGTTGAACACTCCTACTAATCACATCACTCTCTAGAAACCTTGCATTCTGAGATACCACATTTTTCTTTGCATGAGAAGGACAATAAAATATGTATCTTATAGACTTTTCTGAGTAGCCAATGAAATACCACTGATATTCTTGATTCTAACTTCTTATCTTGTGAATTATAAACCCCAGTTTTTGAATCCCGCGTTCGGTTGTAGAGACGCGGGTCTCGTGTCTCTGAGAAGAGGCACGGACCTTGCGTTGCTGAACGTCATGTTTGAGAGGTGGAGTCTCAAAACGCAAGCCTTTTGGGCTTCACATTTTGGCCTCCATATGCAAACTTCGCGCTTCTGACATAACTCAGAAGAGACGCAGGCTTGAGCCTTGCGTTCTGTGTCTGCTGGACAGATAGTTGTTTCAGCTTCTTGCATCTGTAGTTGACGCCCGCGTCGCCTCTGTCGACTTTCGATATTCTGGTTACGCCGTATGGGTTGCTGGAACTCCCGATAAGCTGGAGTTGAGAAAGAGGAAGGGCATGGCCAAATTGGCCTTCAACGACGTTGGCCTCGCAGGTCTCAGGGGAGACGTTGACACGGGCCTTACGTGCGATGCGGCTAGCCATGACGCTCTTTGCACCGGCCACCTCTGGAGAAGTCTCTGAAGGGACTTGAGAGCGGATCTCTGAGGAGCCTTTGCGGTACAGCCACGCCCTAAGGCTCTTGGAGCTAGAAGAGAGGAACTCGTCATACTTTGCCTAGTCAAATTTCACGATAAGTGATTCGATTGTCCTCCCCATGAAGGTGACGTCACCTTGCGCCACGACTTGCTCATCAATAGAGAAAGTAGTCCCCAGCGGAGTCGCCATCTCTTGTTTGATCCGGGAAATATTTAGAGGACCGTAATAAAATTTTCTTGAATCAATGAAAGATTATAGCAATCTCAAAACTTTCGATTACAAGAGAGAGAAGATATTCAAGCTCAAATCTTCTCTTTGTTTAATGCTGAGTTCTTTATGTAGCGATAGAAAGTGAACCTTATTTTTCGTTGACCAGGTGGACGTCACAATCTTTTGAGAATTTTCTCTTCGGACTATGGACAGAGTAGCGCAGCTTCTGTCTAATAAAATCTCAAAGAGACTTGAGGCAAAACAAACTTGTACTCAGCAAGTTATTAGAAGAGTCAAACTCTTTAGTATTCCTCAGCTAGAGATTCTGATTCTCCAGGATTTACAACCAAAAACCTTCTCTCTCTACCCTCTTCAGGAGCAAATTGAACTATTTATAGGGGTTTTAGGGGTAAAGCTGTCCCCTAAAAATCCTCCATAATGGAGGTTAATTTTTCTCATTACGTGGGCAGTAATTGACCCAGTAATGAGGGTAGTTATAACCGAGACGCATGGTTCCTTTGTAGCTGAAACGCGGGCTTCGAGCCTCGCATTTAGCCGTTGAGGTAACGCTTGAGCTTCGCGTATGGTTGAAACGCGAGCTTCAAGTTCTGCGTCAAGATTTATGTGAGATGCGGATTTCGGGCTTTGCGTCTAGGTATTGCATGGATGACTGAGACCCAAGTTTCAAGCTCTACATCTTGGCCATTACAGTGAAGCAGAGACGTGGGTTTCGACTCTTGCGTTTTGATACTGTAGTGATTTTAAGGCGCGGCTTTCAAGCTCTGCGTCTTGGTCATTGTTGAGACGCGGGTTTCAACCCTCGCGTCTTGGTGCTGCGCTAATGGCTATTATTAGCCTTGCGTCTGGAGTTTGAACTCTGCTTTCTGATGACTTATCCTCAGTGATTTTTAGACAGTCTACAGAATCTCCTCCAAAGTTTTCGATATTCCGCGGTTGACTGGACGGATTTCAAAATACTGGGACGGATTTCGAAATACTTTGAACTTCAGTTGAATTCATACTTTTCATGATTGGACTGACAATCATTTGAGATGCTCTAAGCTCGATCTTATCTGGAATGTGATCTTCAACCCTTTGAAGCCACCAGAGATGATCGTCATGAGTGTCTAGATACGCAGTCCAGACCTCCTCGGCGTTCTGAGCTGGTTGTTAGTGTACTGTTGAACCGGGGGTAAACAATCATCTACTTGTACTAGTGTACTGTTGAACTGATTGCAGAAGTAAAGACTAAATACAAGTCTTGTAAACGCGAAGTCATGTTGCCTTAGAAATGCAGACCTCATTTGAAGTGGAGACACATCTCTTTCTTTGATGAAAAGGACGCGGCCTTCGAAGTGGAGACACGGTCTTTGAAGTAAAGACACAACTCTCACTTTGTTGAATAGACGCAGCTATCACTTTGCTGAAGAGACGCGACCTTTGAAGGGACGCGGATTTGTTAAACGCGAGACCCGCGTTCTAGGCACGTTGCCACGTGTCTGGCGGAGTTGAGGGATGCCTTTCCCTTAACATGTGAGATTCGCATTCGTTCAAGACGCGTGCCACGCGTAGGGCGAAGATTAGGCCTCGAGACATGCGCCGTGTATCTCTGCGGATCACTATGTCTAAAAAGATAACAGTGTTTAAGAGTCATCATTAGACTCTTTTTCTTCTCCGCTGAGCCTTGCGTCGAGAATTTTCAAAAGTTAAGAAAAGCTTAAAGCTTTTTCCACTTTCTTTCATCTTTAACACCGATTTATAGTTGAAATGGCACCAAAGACCAAACATGTTGCCTCGTCCTCGAGCGCTATCGCTCCAGAGGCTCAAATGGGCGGTCCTTCCACGCAGGAGGCCCCCATTTCAGGTAACAAAACCATCTGAACTGGTTTCTACCATTAAAGGGGCTTAAAGAGTTTTAACTCTTAAGTCTCTTCTGAATTTGAATCGCCAATGCGAGGCTTATGCCCGTGTTTGATTTTAGACGCGGCTCTTATACTGGTAGGCAAGACGCGAGTTTGACGACTTCCGCGTCTTCGTTTCATTAGTTTGGGTCTACGTCTGTTTGTTGAACGCGGGATTTGTTGAGCCTTGCGCTTTGATCCCAATATTTAGAGTTTCTCTAAGTGAGGAAAGTTCAGACGCAGACTTCATGTGATCCTCACGTCTTTAAGACCAGACGCGGGCTTTACTGAGTCTCGCGTCTGAGTCCAATACATAGAAAAATTTTTAAGTTGTGGACTTAAAAACGCGGGCTTCATGCGAGCCTCGCGTCTTTGAGTTTAGACGCTGGTTTTTGCTGATTTTTGCGTTTGAATTCATTCCTGCGTTTGAATTTCAAACACTTAGCCATTTTCTTTTAGATTTCTGACTATGTGTTATCCACTTTGTAGTGCGATATTCTTCTAGCCCTTTATCCAAGAAGTGCCACTTTGGGCACATAGGTGGCGCTGATCCGAATTTGACCTTTGTGCTCCAGAGGACTGCTCCTGTGACTACTGGTAAGTCAAAGGAGCGAAAGAATAGGATCGGCAAGGCCAGTATGCTGACCCTTCAGGAGATCATTTCTGATGGGCTATTCGAGTCGGATTCCCACGCTCTGCAGAGAAAACCTGACTTCTTCTTTGTGACGCCATCACTAAGGAAGATAGGATCTTGTGTGACGGAGACTATAAGTGGCTCCGCCAGATAGGGGACAGGAGGTTTTCCTTTCCAACATGGAGAGGATGTACCTCTTGTCCTATCTTCAACACATGTCGGTACACATCGCAATGGAGTGAGATCTTTCCAAGTTTGTCTCTGGGGTGTCCCTCGGCAAATTGGGTGCAAAAGATGCATAACCTGCTGGCCACGGGAAAGATGTATTTGGTTTATTTTCTGGATTAGTCAGGGCTGAGTATCCGAAAGGAGAAGCCCTCAGTTGGTCACCACCTTCATCAATCAATTCCTGAAAGTAAGGGGTGATTTTTCTACTGACTTTCGTCCGCTCGGATGGGTCCACTCTACCGACAAGTCATGGTGGAGCAGAATGGCTGGATTTGTTCTTGCTGAGCTTGGGAATTTGCTGAAGCAAGTGGGATTATACCATTCGGTCAGGGCCGTGCAGTATGGCCTCCCACAGAGTTCTCACAATTTTTATGGCACCTTGGAGCGTTACAATCCCCTGACGGACACATTTTTTACTCCAGTCGGAAAGATGGGGCTCGCTTTACATGAGCTGTATGAAGTTTTGGAGCTAGTAATGGGAGATGCTCCTTATGAAGAGTACGTCTCGATGATAGGTAGTAAAAAGTGCATATTTATCACCACATTCACTATCATATTTTCCTATTATTCTTTTAATTATGCACTATTACTAATGTTTTATATTTAATGTGTGCAGGCTTTGAGTAATTAAAAAATAAAGAAATAAAGCCTGAATAAAGCCCAAAAGCCCAAAAGCCCATGTACAAGCCCATGTGCAAACGTTGTAGTAATTTAGAAGTTTCTATAATATCTAACCTGATCTAAACTTGGATTTTTAAACTCTTTATTTAAAATCTAAGTGAGGAAAAGGAAGGATAAGATAGAACTCCTAATTGGTAAAGAAGAGGAAAAGGATGGACTTCTACTCAACCCTAGTTGCTTGCAGGACAAGGCCAAAGATAAAATGAGAAGAGTGCAAAGATAAAAATTCGTTTTAAAAGATTTGGATTTAGGATAACTTGCTTCCCAAGTTATCCCAAATTTCAAAATAAAGAGTCGGTATGCAAAATCCAGCAGGATATACCCAGATGGACGGACCAGAGGAGGCACGCAAGAAAACGAGTGGCCAGAAGCCAAGCTACAGCCGTGAAAACGCGTCCATAGTCGCGTTTTCGCGACCTTATGGATGAGACTGGGTACCAATTTTTGCAGGAGAGTTGTACCGGGACTCTACTTCTTCCATCTCCTATAAATACCCCTGCAGAGTAACAGAGAGGGCAGATCCAGAAACGGGAACTTAGGGTTTTTCTTAGGCTAAATTTTTAGATTGTAACTTAG
>JAVJIF010016222.1:0-97784 GCA_038442645.1 Agave tequilana | reverse complement strand
TGAACCTCTTCCTTAAGTCCCTAGGAGTTAGAGTAGCAGGGCCATAACTAAAGAATTTGTAGAGCCTCTCACGATGAGAGATCATGGTCCGAGGACACTACAAGGACTATGAGGCTAATGCTAGGGCTCAATATGCTTTAACCCAAGCCTTAATGAAGATGACCTCTCACGCATTTATTAACATGTAAATCTGCATATGAAGTATGGAATGTTTTAATTGTGACTCATGAGGGAACGTCACAAGTCAAGAGATCCAAGATTGACTTGCTTCGTTCTCAATATGAGAATTTTATATGCTTGAAAGTGAGAGTATTGATGACATGCTCACTCGTTTCACCAAGATCACTAAAGCTTATCTTCTCTAGGTGACACGATCGACAATGACCAAAAGATTCGCAAAGTCATTAGAGCTCTTCCCAAAGCTTGGGAAGTCAAGACAACAACTCTCAAGAATAACGATCGGGAGGAGATGGACTTCTCCGGCTTCATCGGTAATCTCAAAAACCATGAGATGAGATGAAGGTAAGAGAAGAAAGGGAGGCACCCAAGAAGAAAACAATCGCCTTCAAAGCCACTCCAACCACTATTGAAGAGGACGACTCATCGGAGGATTGCGATGAGGACTTTGCCATGCTTATCCGGAAGGTAGGCAAAATGTTTTACAGGAAAGGGAGGCAAAGCAACTTCCGAAGAGGGAAACCTCAAGGAAGGTTGAAAAGAAGAGAGAAGAACCGGTCCTTGCTTCCATTGCAAGAAGATCGGACATCTCATAGCGGATTGCCCCGCTCTCCAAGCAACCACCTCCAAGCATGTACCAGGAAGAAAAAGGCTATGGTAGCAACGTGGGATGACACGGAGTCAGAATCCGAAGAGGAGAACGACGCCGCTCATATGTGCTTCATGGCACAAGGTGAGGATGCTTCTAAGGTAACCCTTGATAACACTTTAGAAGATGATGATCTTACCATGGATGAACTTGCTATTTTTTTGAAGAGTTACAACATAGATATGAGATCTCTCAATCTCATAATAAAAAATTGAAAAAGGAAAATGATGTTTTAAAGAATAAACTTGATACTTGTCTTAGTGAGAAAAATGTTTTATCTAGTGCTTTTGAAAAATTAAAAGTGACTTTGATAAATATAAATTGGCTAATAAAGGAAAAACCCCCATGGTTTCTTGTAATAAAATGAATTTGTAGAAATTCAAAAACGGGTTGAAATGTTAGATTCTACTCTTAAAATTTATGCTTTGATTAAAGAAAATTGCATCTAGGTTTCCTAAGGGAGTAACCCAAGGGAAACATACACATCATACACATGCACGAAACATGCACACACACATAGGCATGCTCATATGTATGGTAGTGGTAAAATTTATGTATGCACACATTGTGGCCGCAAAGGTCATTTAGAAAAATTTTATTTTGCTAAGCATAATGTACATAATAAACATGTTTGGGTTCGCCCCGGTACTAACCCATAGGACCCAAGAAAATTTGGGTACCAAAAGACCCACCTATTTTAGTTGATACAGGTGGATCTACTTCCTCCAAGACATAGGGGGAAACGGTGCCGAGTGGTGGATGCAACAAAGCCCAAAGATCACATCGAGCTTGCATCGCTATCGTGGAGGCACTATATTTGGAGATTGCCCATGTTCGGTAACTTCTCCATTTAAAAGTTTAATTTTTTGTTTGATATATATACAAATGTATAGAAGTGTTAGCTCATTTTTATGCTCTATAGACATATGCTAATGAAGAGTTACATTTCTATCTCAATTGTGTATATGCCATATTTTTTTGTTTGATATCTTTTGTGAATGTCCACATATCTAGTCTTCATGATATAACAATGTACTCATCGTATTTCAAAAACTAAAAATTAATTTTTGTAAAAATTTTCATATTAAAGCAAATACCTAGAGATGGCAATGCGCACCTCAACTCATTCAAGAGGAATCAAGAGGATGAAGTTCAGATTCCGTCACTGGGTATTCGGCTTCAACATCTCTAAAACTTTGTAGTATATATGAAAAATAAAATAAATGTCTTGTATGTAATTTTGGTTTGATAAGTTGACTTAATGAAGATTAAAACATGTTGTTGTATAATTATATCATCCTTGTATTTAATTAAAATTTTATTTTTAAATTTTTCCTTCTGGCTGTTGCTGCAGACTGTCTTTCAGGCAAAGACGGTCGACCGTAAATAGGCGCGGTCGACCGATTTCGCCTGAAATAAATTGCCTTTATTTTTTATCTGCTATCGGTCGACCGACCTTAGATCCGGTCGACCGCTGCAAGTTTGCAGAGCTCTCGGGATCCTGGGTCGACCGACCGGTCGACACTCTGAGATTACAGAGCTCTCGGGTTTCTGGGTCGACTGACCGGTCGACCGTTCGTCGTATTCAGCCCTAAACTGCTATTTATTTTCACTTTTCTCTCTCTCTCTCTCTCTCACTCTTTCAGCCGACGAACCCATTTTCTCCCCTTCTCCAAAAATTTATCTATCTCTCCAATCTCTCAATCATTTCAAAATCCATTCAAAACCCACTTCAAATTCCATCTACAACTGCTGGATCTTCGATTTCAGGTCTTCCCATCCGCTGGATTCGAAGATATTCAGGTTCTCTTGATCTAGGGTTTTTGTTCTTCATCTTTCAGGTAAAATCCAAATTTTTTCTTCTGTTCTTACTATTAGCTTTAAGATCTTCCCCTATTTGTCAATATTTCTAGGTCTCTAAGCTTTCTAGATCAAGCCCTAACATACTTGACCTAAAAATCATCTTTTCTTCAAAAACATGTCTACATCTAAAAGGACTAGGACTGAGAAAGGCAAATCAGTAGCTCATACTTCTTTCCACACTCCTAAACCTAAAAGAACTTTTATAAATGAGCTTGTTGGAAATCGTTTTATCAATCTTTCCAAGAGGAACATCATTTCAGGGAGATTTGTAGTTATTAAGACTTTGAACATCTTGATATCCCCCGTATTTTGCAGAACAACTCCTTAACGAGTCTTAACCATTAAAGAACAAGTTTATACATCCCTCGTGCCTTATTTCTATGCTAATCTCTCTTTTGATGGAAACCGTATCTTCTCTAGAGTCCTAGGCAGGGACATTGACCTAAACATTGGTCAGTTCGCTGATATCCTACATCTCTCCCCTGTGGAGCTGATGTATATTCACATGACCTTCATGATTTGAATTTCACGGGGATGACAACCCCGGCTTGGTCAGGAACGAAGTTGTGAGCAGGTTCACTCTCACTTCCCAAGTCCTAGCCAAGATTATTTTTTATGACATTGTCCCTAAATCTGGTGAATATAGCCATGCTAGGGGTCCTGTGCCTTTGATTATCTATTGTCTTTGTGAGGCATTAAGATAAATGTTCCCCGTATCATAGCTTCTCACATGGCATCCGACCAGATTCGCATGTCCGGTAGGGGTTTACCCTTTGGCATGCTTATCACCCGTCTTCTCAAAACTCTAGGCTTCGATCTTTCTTCTGAGACTTCTGATGATCCTCAAATAGACATTGACGGAGTTCTCTTGAAAAGGATGGAAGCTCAGTTGCGTCGTCACGCTCCTGTGCAACCTCCTGTTCCTCCTCCTATTGTTCCTGGATCTTCATCAGCACCAGGGTCTTCTTTGGCCCCAGGGATGTCTTCTGCTCCTGGCCTTGTCTTACCTTCAGATTTTCAGGCCATGATTTCTTCTGAGATTCGTTCTCAGATTCAGGAGCACCAGTCCTGGATTGAGCAGCGAGAGGCAGCTTTTCGTACGGAGATGGATGCCCGTTTCCAACAAGAGGTCGCTTTCCGTGCGGAGATGAACTCACAGATCTGAGGAATTCGTAACGATATGTCCTATTTTGCTGACTCCATGAGATTCATGGATACGCAATTTGAGGCACTCTTTACGAAATTCGACATGTTTTCTCCTGATCCCACTTCCATTGCTCGTCCCCTTCCCTCCAACGGCCCTCCATTTCCTACAGAGCTCCTTCTTCTGTTTCCCACCTCGGCCAAAGGTGGTCGGCGTTGATCCAGAGGAGGCAGCTACTTCTTCTTCTTCTTCTTCTCAGAGGAAGACGATGATGGTGATAAGACCATGGCTGAAGGCACTACTGTGGAGAGCTCATCAGAGGACGACGAAGATGATGACGACGATGAGGGCGACGATGCTGGTGGTGCCAAGTGATGAGAGTGACCTCCCCTTTATTTGATGATGTCAAAAAGGGGGAGAGTTATTTGTAGAGAGACATATTTTGTGTTTTTGCTGTTTGGACATGTATTTCTGTTATGTTTTGTGGACATGTATCTTTGTGTGAACATGTGTCTTTCCTTATATGTATCGTTTCTTTATGTCATATATGAAATCATGTTTTCATCCTTATTTATGACATGAAAATTGTTGGCATGGACATGTGTATTATCACTTGATGTTTATCATTTTTATCATTTGCCATATTTATCCATGCCTGAGTATGATTTTTATTATATGCATGTGTTGAGGGGGAGCTACATTTGAAGTCTCTACCCAAAATATTTGTGATAACTAAATATGTTTTGTCATCATCAAAAAGGGGAGATTGTTGGCCCAAAGGCCATTAGCCCTATATCTTGATGGATATTTTGATGATAACAAACCATATCTAGTTATGTATTTAACAATTTTTGTTTAAAAGCATTTCAGGTTAAAACAGGTTGATTTGACGGCTCCACAATCAAGACTCACAAGTTTGGAGTTCGCCAAAGATTTGCATTCCCAAGCCAAGCACAATAGAAAGCTTCGGGAACAAGACAATGAAGAAAAGACCAAGTCAAGATCAAGACTATGAAGAATTCCAAGATTTGTATTTCAATTTTTATTTTAGATATTTGTCAAAACCTAGATGTTAGAAGTAGAGTTATGGGATTACCACTTACACACACATTTTAATTTGGTTCATGACTTCAAAAAGGATTTTTAATTTCTATTTTTCAATTTAGAGTTAACATGTTTAGATTAAGTTTTTGGAAATAGTTTAAGTTTTTGGAAAAAAACATTATTTGGAAAAACAAGTTTATCAAAGAAGTTTTTATAAAAATGTTTCAAACTTGTTAGAGTAGTGACATAGGCTCACACTCTAAGTTTTACAAGATACAAAACTTCAAATCCAAGACCAATTCCAAAAACCCCAATTTCTGGTTTCTGGAAGTTCTGATATTTCAGAAATGACAGAAACCGGTCGACCGTCCCGGTCGACCGACGCGCACAATTCTGTGCATGTGTGTGTCAGTCGACCGCCTCGGTCGACCGAGCACTGTGCAGTGCTCTCGGGTAGATTGGGTCGACCGGGCGGTCGACCACTGATCCCCAACGGTCGGATTTTTGACCGTTGGCGGTCGACCGGCCCGGTCGACCGGCTGCTGTCAGATTTTCTGACAGACTCCAACAGCTCTATTTTCTGACAGATTTTCTTTAGGGATTTGATCCCAACGGATCTCTGAAGCTGTTTTTGACCCTATAAATAGGAGGTCACTTCAACATGATAAGACAACAATTAAGATCATTTTTACGAGAGATTTTCAAAAGATTTACAAGTTTTCAAAAGGCTTTCATTTAGAAAAGATTTTCTCTCCAAAAGCCCTAAATTTCTAGACACCCATTTGAAGTCTTTACTTCTACTTCTCTCTAGCTTTTGCACTACACAATCCTATAATTCTTCATCTACATATTGGTTCTAGGATTGTGCAAGTGAGCGAATTTTTGATCAAGTGTGATCCTTTTCTTCTTGAGTGAAGTTGTAGAGGCATCGGTCTCAAGGCGAGCTAGTGTGCTCCGGGTGGTGTTGCGGCATCACGAGAGATAGGACAAGTGTGTCCTTGTATTGGTGATCCAGTGGGATCTTCAATAGTGGAAATCCTTCAAGTGTGAAGGCGGGGACGTAGAGCGTGGCTCGAACCTCGGAAACATATCTGCGTGTTTGCGTTTGCTCAAATCTCTCTAAACTCTAAACTCTTTAATTCTTGCACTATTGATTGCTTCACTTATTGCAAGTCTTTTAATTGAGCTAATTGTGATAGTTGAATTTTAAATTCCGCATTTGTGCCATTTACATATAGCCATCACCTATTCACCCCCCTCTAGGTGATTTCAGTAGTTTCATGATTGAAACTAGAACGAGAGAATAAGTACATACAAAAATAAAAACAAATAATCAAAGAATTAGGAGGTTAGATTCTTCTCGTTGTTCAATTCTATCGGCTACAGCAAGGGCTAAAGCGGGTCGATTTCTACTGGGGGGGAGGTGATGGAAGCATTGACAACACGGTATATCCGCAGTCAAGACTTAGAAGAAAGGTTGGTTGTAGTTTTAAAAAAGAAAGTAGATCTAATCAAGAGGGAGAGTCTAGGTCGCTAATCTATCTTCACGATTAGTCTTGATCTAGGGGTTGTATCCTTTTAAACTAATGAAACATTCATCTAAGTTATTAACCTAAGTAAGAAGAGTAAGATGTCTAACTTAACTTTTCTTCACTATGCCAAACCCTAATTTTACCCTAAGCAAAGTCAATCCCTAATCATGAAACTATGCCAAACCCTACCCTAAACTTAATCTAAAGCCAAACCCTAGTCTAATCCAAAACCAAGCCCTACTTATTAAACTATGCCAAACCCTACCCCTAAACTTAATCTAAAGCCAAACCCTACTCTAATCCAAAGCCAAACCTAATTATCTAAATCATTAAGTTGGACTATCATCACTAAACATCAAAGGATTAATCTAACCCTAGATTGCAAATCCATTAGACTAATCAACTAACCCTAGATCTAACCCTCTTGATTAGATCTACTTTCTTATTTAAAACTACAACCAACCTTTCTTCTAAGTCTTGACTACAGATATATCGTGTTGTCAATGCTTCCATCGCCTCCCTCGCAATGGAACACGACCCGCTTTGGCCCTTGCTGCAGCGGATAGAATTGAACAACGAGAAGAATCTAACCTTCTAATTCTTTGATTATTTGTTTTTATTTTTATACGTACTTATTCTCTCGTTCTAGTTTCAATCAAAATTTTAGCGCCGTTGCCGGGGAGGGAATGGCACGGTAATATCTAACCCTAATTTGTTGTTTCTGTTCTGTAGGGGTATTAATTAGTCTCTAATTTTGCATAATTTTCATCACATTCTCATATTTATTTAATAATAAATTCTGCTAATAATACCTTACTTTCTTGATTCTAGGTCCATGGTGTGCAATGAAGAAGAAGACCCTAAATCACCATTTAATTGGTGATTAAAGGCCTATTAAGATAGCCATTGACCTAGAAGAGCTGATTCGTCAAAACCAGGAGCCAGAAATCAGGACAGAATCTGACAGGAGACCAGAAAGACCACGCGCGGCTGAAGCGCCGCGCGCGTGGCCACCAAGGGGCCACAGAAATGCGGCCCAAGCTGTGTTTCCGTGACCATACGGCCGCGGCGCGCACGCCGCTTCGGGCCAGGGTTTGTCCCCTGGCTCCCCTCTTCCCTGGTGGCTATAAATACCCCCTGGTTTCAGAGTTGGGGATATGCAGAGTTTTAGGAGTAGTTTTCATTCCATGTTGTAGTTTAGGGTAGTGTAGTTTAGGTTAGTTCATCTTCCTCCATTATATTTCCATTTTGTGGATCTTGTAATAGGGAGAGAGAGTGATACATGCTTGGAATGCAAGAGTGTTTGTAATAGAAGGTGACAATCTATGAAAGGTACTTTCTTTACCTCTCTATGTTTTCTTCTCTCCAATCTCTTTTACATGTGTAGCTAACTTTTCTTTCATGGTAACTAACTACTAACCACTAACTTTCTAACTTCTTTTGTGATAATCCATATGAATCTAATAGCCTCGGTTTGGCCTTGCTCTTGCAAAAGCCATTGATGGCTCATGATGATGGATCTAACACTCTAACTTTCTAACCACTTACAAGCTAACATTACTTTACTCCATACTTACTTTTCTATAGTATTGATGGTTTAAGTGTAGCTTGCACTTGTTTGATGAGTTGGGTTGTGATGAGTTACATATAGGTCATGTTTTGAATCGCTCTTGAACCAAGGACTAGTGATGGCCAATGATACATGTGAGGCAACTATCACTAAGAGGTTAGCATGTTAGTGGAGTCATTAGTAGTTAGTGCCATGAGTTTTCTTTCTTTTTCACTTTGTTTAGAAACATTCCAAAAGCCACAAACATATTCTTTTCTATGTTTTCCACTTCTTTGTTTTCATCATACTTCTCTTTTCATTCTTTCTTTTCTTTTCTTTCATTCCTTAAAACTTTGAAGAACTTTTTAACAATACGTGAATCAACCGGTAAAGCTTCTATCGCCTCCCGTCCTTGTGGATTCGACTCGTTTTAGCCTCTATGCTATAACCGAAGTATCGAGGAAGCCAAAGCACGCACACTTTAAATATCAATTTCAGAACATACACTTTTTGTGCTCGGTTTTCCCTCGTTCAAATTTTGGCACCGTTGCCGGGGATGGGAACGGTTTGATTTCACATTTTTGTTAACTTTTCTTCTTTGTTTTTGGTGTGCAGGTTAAAGTTTTAGCATTGCAGAAGTCCACACTTGCTCAAGTGTGGTTGGGTAATTCTTGTATATTCTTATATTCTGCTGCTAATTTTTGTTAAATATCACCTGTGCACTGTAAATAATTGTAAGAACTAAAATACAAAGATTGGATACTTTAAAACGGTTTAGACATTTGCATTTGGCACATGTAAATTTTTATTCCAATACACTATATTTTATTCTTGTGTTGTTGTGATTATGATAGGAGGTGTACATATTCCATTGCATATAGTTAGGACAAACACTTTAGTGATTTACTCACTTTTTTGTGCTTATTCTTATCTATATTGCACACTTGCACAAATTAAATTTAAGGGCAAAACCCAAAACAATATAAGGTGGGGAAGTCATTACCCTCCCTTAGCCCAAAAATCACCTCCCTACTCACACAACCCAAGCCTAATAAAAATTGCTAGACGATGGCCCCTAGGGATATCTCGGACTCATTTAGGAGATTGACCTAAGGGAGAAGTTGTTAGAATTTGACTCTTACTAAATCGGTGTCTAAGGTTGGGGATTGAGAGGCGAAACCTCGAAGAACGGTGGTTTGGCATAATTAGGCCCGTTGCTCCGGCACGGATACCTCCCACCGATCTTGCCCCTACCTGGCCGATTAACTTGTGGTGAGATTCTGACAATATACCCCCGTGGATAGTCTAACCAGTTAGGAGTCGTCTAGGTCTAAGTCAACCTAGCATAGGCTTGTTTTCTTTTTCTTTTTCTTTTTCTTTGTTTGTTTGTTTTTTTTTGTTTTATTTTTTGTATATTGTGATATGGATTTTAACCACAACAATTCTTTCAATCCTAATATGAATCCATATTTCACTCCGACCTCATTTGATTCGGATAACTCCAACCCGGCTATGTACAATATGAACCAACATATATACCGAGTTGGGATTATACGACTCAAAATGACCCATATCTCCAATCCTATAACCAAGATTTTCAAAATAATTTCAACTCTTCACAGAGTTCATGGGAATCACCTACCCCGAGTCAAATTTTCAGCCATCTTGTCCACAATTTTTACAATATTCATTCCCCAATTTTGATTCATATACTCCTTTTCCTGTTCCACCAACCGAAGAAAAATCTGATTTGGAAAGGAGTATAGAAGAGTCCTTGCAACAAATGTAAAATTTGCTCAATTCACAATCCTTCCCACATCAAACTCTACATACTCCTTTTCTAGAGCATTCAATTGAAGAAGAATCTGAGCTAGAAAAGTGTTTGGAAGTCTTTTGTGATAGAATGCAAACATGTTGGACTCCTCATCTCAAACAAATTTTCAAGAGTCCTACTCATATTTTCCAGTCTCACCTATTCAAAATGAACAACCATCAATACTGGACTTGAGTATGGAACCCTTGCGTCAGCCCGATCAAAATCCGATGGACTCACAAATTCACTACAATTTCCAAAATCAACTTCCATACTCATTTTTTCAAGAACCAATTGCAACAAGTATGGTAGACATGATTCCGAATCCAAATTCTGTTACCAGGCCTATCAGTATATTAGACGCAATTATGAGCGAATTGATCAATGAAAACGAGGAAAATCTTTCTTGTCAACCTTTGACCGATCCTTATATCCCTAACTCTACTTATTGGACCCATGAATCATGTCATTTTGGAAATTCAGATTCAATTTCAGAACACACATTTGAACTTGACAAACTCCAAGTTATGAAAGTCGCCTGGACATTCTGTCATGTCATCCCTTTCCTGAAATTGAAATCAAACCTGAATGTGATCCTGAACCTCATGTTAATAATTCCATTTCACTTTTTGATTCAATAATGACTCCGGTATCTTTACCAGATTTTTTCTCTATTCTGGAGTCAACATTGAATCCTATTCCAGTACACCGTGAAATGGAATCACCAATCTTTTATGATCACACTTCATTGTTGGGGTACGTGTGTGAATATCACTTCTTTGGGTTGGACCCTGTTTTTGAACCAATTTCGACTCTCATTGTTTACTCTCGGCTTGATCTGAGTCAAATTTTCGAGTCGGTATCAGTTTTTATTACTGATTCTTTTGAGTCCAAATCCATCATCTTCCAAAATCACACTTCATTATTGGACAAGAATGTTGACAAAATGACTCAATAATTATTTTGAAAATTGGAAATTAGATGGGGATAATTTTTTAAATAAGATCATTCATTCAATCAACATTTTTTTGGGTCATATTAAAGAGGTCATTGGTAGGTTCCTGCACGATCTATGCTATTTTGATTGGGTAGCAACGCTTGGCCCAATTAGACCACCACCGGAGCCACCCCATTGAGGTAATCTTCCTTCCCTCTCCATTTGTTCATGTATTTACACATTCATGATGCATTGAGGACCATGCATGAGATAAGTGTGGGGGAGGGTTTACTAACGTAGTTAGTTTTATATTGTGTTTCTCTTACACTTCTTTTTAATTAAAATTTTTTTTCTCTTTTTACAAAACTTTTTGAAACAAGAGAAATAGTTTTTGATTTATTTTTAAGAAAATTAAGATTATCTTAGGAATTAGGAAGACCTAAAATTATGAAATTTTAAACTGAGTCAAAATAATAGATCTTGTTTAAATTTTAGGATAAGAAAGTAAAATTGAAAAGATAATTTGATCTTGAATTTTTTGCCTTAGATTTATGCACTCTATACTTACATAATTTTTGGGATTGAAACAAACACTAAAAATGCCATAAAAATATATATTAAAAAAATTATTATGATAAAAAAAAACTACCTATTGAAGTTGGATAATTATGTCTCAGGAAGCATGATTATTCATACCTAAAATGGTGGACAAAAAAAAATTACCCCCTTTAGTTCTGTGGCCTTGTTTACTCAAGTCCTTAAGTCCGAGGGATGTTTTCTCATCTGGTGCCCTGAGATCATCTGGTTTGGGAGCCACCGGGTAAAGGCTCATTACCCGGGTAAATAAGAAAGCCTAAGAAAACTAAGGGAAGAAAAAAAGAAAAAAGAAATAAATAAATAAATAAAATAATAATATATATTAAATAAATGGCATGAAAGCTTCAGTCGATATCCCAAAAATCTTCACAATTCACAAGTGCATATTTTTCTAAGAGTTTTATGAAAGATCAAAGAGTCAATTCAATTTTAAATTCTTACATTTAATTTATAACAATATTTTTTGCATTTTGACTTAGTTTAAGAAAGAACAATTTCTGGTTAATCTATGACCTTAGATCACTTATATTTTCACAAAAATACTTCAACACTTTTTTCTATTTCAAAAATGC
Organism: Agave tequilana; assembly: GCA_038442645.1. Lineage (NCBI taxonomy): Eukaryota > Viridiplantae > Streptophyta > Magnoliopsida > Asparagales > Asparagaceae > Agave > Agave tequilana. The sequence continues at coordinate 85,907 of JAVJIF010016222.1, read as the reverse complement.
GTTTTCAAAATACTAACATTTGATTTCTTTCTTTATGGATTTTGTGGGTGCAATCCGCTGAAAACCCTCAGGAGACAAAACTCCTCCTCTAAGGGGAACTTAGAGGTTTAACGGCTTATTGCACATGCTCAGTGCAATCGCGTCACCTGCGAAAGTGGTGTAATAATTTCTTTAGTTTTTTGTTTTGCTCGGGACAAGCAGAAGATAAGTGTGGGGGTATGATTAGTCTCTAATTTTGCATAATTTTCATCATATTCTCATATTTATTTAATAATAAATTCTGTTAATAATACCTTACTTTCTTGATTCTAGGTCCATGGTGTGCAATGAAGAAGAAGACCCTAAATCACCATTTAATTGGTGATTAAAGGACTATTAAGATAGCCATTGACCTAGAAGAGTTGATTCGTCAAAACCAGGGGCCAGAAACCAGAAACTGGGAGCAAAATCTGACAGGGGACCAAAAGGACCACGCGCGGCTCGAAGTGCCGCGCGCGCGGCCACCAAGGGGCCGCAGAAACGCAGCCCAAACCGCGTTTTCGCGGCCATACGGCCGCGACGCGCACGCCGCTTCGGGCCAGGGTTTATCCCCTGGCCCCCCTCTTCCCTGGTGGCTATAAATACCCCCCTGGGTTCCAGAGTTGGGGATATGCAGAGTTTTAGGAGTAGTTTTCATTCCATGTTGTAGTTTAGGATAGTTTAGTTCAGGTTAGTTCATCTTCCTCCATTGTATTTTCCATTTTGTAGATCTTGTAATAGGGAGAGAGAGTGATATATGCTTGGAATGCAAGAGTACTAATAATAGAAGGTGACAATCTTGTTGGCCCAGTGGCCTTCCACTCTAGTTTTGATGATGATTAACTCATGCAGTTATGTTTACTAATTATCTTGTGATGTTTTAGTTTCAGATCTTTTATCAAGATATTAGTTGGTGATTAGCTTCAACAAGATGTTTGGAAGCTTTCACGTGGTGATTCCAGAGCCCGAGCAACAAGATCATACATAGCACTCGTTGGAGTCTAGCTTGATGGATCACGGAGTTTTCGATCGAGTCACCTTGAAGACGGAGTTCCTCAAGAAGACATCGGTACCATAGTTTTTAGTTTATTTTAGATCCATGTGTAAGATTAGATAGTGTGATATGCTCAAGTTCACAATACACACACGTTTCATGTTTTGGATATTGGCTTTTCGGTTTTTGGTTTAACCAATATTGGTTTTCATGAATAGATAGTATCAATACAAGTTTACTTTGTTTAAATGTATATTAGATATATTCTACATACATGTAAGCTAATTTCCTAGACAAACTTATGTTGAGATGCCTGTTCATGTGGTTTGGTGTTTTGTATTTTAACAAAACATATTTTGGTATTTAAAGTCAAAAATAATGATATGTATATGTTTCTTGTATATTGGACCTATGTCCATATGCAACATGTTTTAAAATGATTAAGTATCATGTTTTTGTATTTGGATATGTTTTGGCAAAGTTTATTTGAAAAATCAAAATTTGGAAAAATACAGTTTTTGGTTTTCGGTAATTTTTCCACAACACAAAAATGTTCAAAATGTTTGATATTTGTGTTGAAATTTTTATCACATACTTGTATATAAATGTAAAATGATAAAACTATTTTGTGAATTTTTAAGTAATTTATGGGAATTTTTAGAATATTTTTAAACCCAGTTTTCTGACCCAGAATCCTGTCTGCCAGGCTCTGGCGGTCGACCGTCCGGTCGACCGGACCCAGAGTCGGTCGATCGGGACGGTCGACTCACGTGCACAAGCTTGTGCACGTTGGCCAGGTTCAAGGCACGGTCGACCGAGCGGTCGACAGGCCAGAGAGCTTTGCTCTCTGGTTTGGGCGGTCGACCGCCAGCCGCCTAGTGATTGGTCACTAATGTTGCATATTTAATGTCACATTTTCATACTGATTTTAGAATAAAAGCCTGCATTGTCCTAATTATTTGTTTGATTTATTTGCAGGCCCAATCCTTAAGGAGATGAAGAGAAATGAGCCCAAAAGCCCACCAGAATTCTGAATTAAATCAGAGTTAATTCGCACAAATAAAATCAGGGCAAAATCAAGAGGTTGAAACCGGTTGAGAAGAATCCTCTCAGAATTGATCGGTTAAAGCCAAGAAATCCAAGGTCATTTCGTCAGAATCCGGAGCTCCAACGACAAAACCAACAAAGGATTAAGCCAGAAGAAGACCCCGGACAGACCCACCAACAGGGTGTGGCCACCTTGCCACACCAGTGCCGCAGAATTGCGGCCCAAGCCGCAATTTTGCGGCCAACTGAAGTCAGTTGGGGGAGCGTTTGCTCCCCTAACGTTCCCGGGATCTTGGTTGTTAGGGTTTGGGCTATAAAAAGGCATTTGCTGCACTGAAAATGAGGCGAAGGCAGAGATAGGACTTAGCCAAGCTTTTCATTTCTAGGTTTAGGTTTTTCTTTTTATGTAACTTGTATGTAGGCTTAGGTTAGAAGATGATTCATGTAAGTAAGAGAGAGAGGCTGATGTTGAGAGTGACACCGATGTACTCCTCCTCCTTTCTTTCATTGTCTCAGTAAGCAATAAAGGTAAACTTTTCTTTGTGTTCGTTTCTTTAGTTTCCTTTACATTTGTTTTGCTTTTCGTTTTCCTTTTCTACTTCACCTTGGTTGTATGTGTTGAGTCTACAAGTGAACTCTAAAGCAAGTACACCGATGCTACGTGAGAGCCAGCGATAGTTCATGAAGACGTTCTCCTCTTCCAAGCTCGCATCACTTCGTTCTTCTTATGCTTGACGATATATGTGCACGGGGACCGAGTTCGAGTTTATGATCTATGCGTTGAACGCCTCCGAAGCAAAAAGGTAGAACTTGCAAAAAGGTTTCCAAGTAAGTCATCACCAAACTAGGTAAGTAATTCTTAACTTTCTTTTCTTTTATCGCTATAGTATAGATCGCCAACACGATTTCTTTCACCACTTCTTCCCAATCGTTTTCGATCTTTTCCTCCACTTCATTTGTACATAGTCGCTTTTTATTGTTTTCTGATTTTCCACCTTCTTCATCTCTAGCTTTCTCTCTAACTTTAACTATAACTGTCTTTCTTTTTCTTAATTTTAAAAACAGAGAAGAACCTTCGCTTAGTTTTGATAACGATTTCAATAAAACTGTAAACGCTTCCATCGCAAACCCTCCTTGTAGATCACGACCCGCATAGCCACTTGCTATAGCGGAAGAATTGAGCACTTGCACAAGTTTATTATTAGATCTGAAATTTCGTATTTTTTGTGCAGGTTTTGCCTCAATCAAATTTTGGCGCCGTTGCCAGGGAGGGTAAAACGGTTTTTATTGAAATCTGAATTTTTATTGCAAATTTTTGAGAACTAAATGAATTTTCTTCTCTGTTGCAGGTTACAGGTGAAGAAACAAGAAAATTTGCATTGCAGTGGCATATAAGTGGCTCTGGGCTTCTGCTCTTGAAAGCAGAAACCAGAAGTCCTCTGAATTGCTGCAATTCCACGGCAAAAGCCGCAGATTTGCGGCAAGGAGGAGTTAACTACTGACCAGATTTCTGCAGGGTTGCTTACTCTGCAAAATACATCTGCTGCAATACTTAAATTCTTGTATGCTTTACCTTATATCTGCTAATAATCAACAGTAAAAAATTTTTTTTTGCAAAGTTAAAAATTGATTAGACATTTGCATTTCTAGGCACGTGTCTTTTCAATTCATTTACTTTTACTGTTGAAGAGTGCTGGAGCAAGGTATGTTTGCATTGCATCTAGAATAGGACTATCTCTTGGTTGATTTATATCGCTTAGAGTGCATCTTATTTATCTTGTACACTTGCACAAAAACTGATCTTAAGGGCCCCACCCAATAACAAGATAAGGTGGGGATTTAATCACCCTTCCTTAGCCCAAAAATCAGAATCCAAGCACTCACTAACCCAGGCCTAACTTAAAATGAGTAGACGTTGGCCCTAGGGACATCTCGGACTCAATTAGGAGATTATCCTAAGGGGGAAAAATGTTGGAATCTAACTCTTGCAAAATCAGTGTCTAGGAAAGGGATTGAGGGCCGAAAGCCCGAAGGTTGGTGGTTATTTAATTAAGGAACGTCTTTGACGGAAAACCTCCCACCAACCTTGCCCTGACCTGGCTGATTAGCTTGTGGTTAAAGTCTACATTAAACCTCCCGTGGACAGTCTAACCAGTTAGGAGTCGTCTAGGTCCTAAGTCTACCCTAACTTAGGCTAGAATTTTTTTTTGTTTATTTGTTTGTTTTTTCTTTGTTTGTATTCTATTGTGTGATATGGACTATAATAATAATTTTTTCAACTACAATAATAATCCATATTACACACCGACTTCATTTTCGGATATTACCAACCCGGCATATCATAACTTTGATCAACCTAGTGTGCCGGATTGGTCTTATCCGAATCAATATGACCCATACCCCCCATCTAATAACTATAATTTCCATAATGATTTCAACTCTTCACCGAGTCAGTGGGGATTCACCTCCCCCGAGCATAATTTCCAACCACCTTGCCCTCCTTCTCCACCCAGTCCATATTATGTTTAAGATTCATACTCAGTTCCACCCGTCCAAAATAGGAAACCATCAATTTTGGAACGGAGTATGCGTGAGTCCAAACACAAATCCCAAAATCTGATGGACTCACAATTTCAATACTACTTCCAAGACAACTCCTCATCTTTTCATCAAAACAATGAACCCATCAATTATGAAAAGATGCTAGAAGCCATGACTCATGCTCAAAATGCTAGAAATCGTGACATAGATATGATGGTCGAATCTCTACGTTCCCACCGTCCTGATGTCACTTACCATTCTGTTAGAGCCAAAGAGTCATGTTGTTTTGGAATTCAAGATTCTATTTCAGAACAACCATTTGAACTTACCCAAACTCCAAATTTTGAAAAAGATATTGACAGTTTGGCAAGTTATTCCTTTCATGAAATAGAACTTGAGAATGAATATGATCTTGAACCCCAACTTAGTGATTCAATTCTTCTTCCTGATTCGATCATGACTCCGGTATCTTCACCTGACTTCAATCTTTCCCGGAGTCAACATTGGATCCTATATCAATTCATAAAGAAATTGAATCACCCATCTTTCAGGATCTTGTTGAACTTGACCAACTTTACAATTTTGAAAATCCCATGGATAAATTGGCAAGTTCTCCATTTTTTGATATTGAACTCAATGAGATATGTGACCTAGATTCTCACATATGTGATCCATTTCAACTTTTTAAATCAATATTGACTCCTGTTTTATTACCAAACTTGAGTAATATTTTAGAGTCAGTTTTGATTCCTCCACCTATCATTTCTGAACTGGAATCACCCACATTAGGTCACATTCCATTGTTGGAAAATACATGTGGACTGGAGTTTCAATTTCTTGACTTGGACCCAATTTCTGAACCTATTTCGACTCCTGAACCTTTACTTGACTTAAGTCACCTTCCTGAGTCGGTATTAGTTCCTGTCCTTCCTAAGTCTAAGTCAACTGTTCTATCATTTCATACTCCATTCTGGGACGAGGCGGTTGACAAATTGACTCCGAAATCAATTATGGAATTTGGAAATTAGATGGGGTTAAATTTTTAATAAAACTTCTTAATGGAGTTATCTTTTTAGTGGGTTATATTAAAGATATTTTTGGTGGGTTCCTCCGAGACCCAAGAAAAGTTGATTGGGCCGCGTTTCGTGGACCAATCAGACCACCACCGGAACCACCACCTTAAGGTAACACTTTCCTTCCCTGTCGTCTTTTTCATGCATCTATGCATTAATTCATACATTGAGGACAATGCATGAGATAGGTGTGGGGGAGGGTCTAACATAACTTTTCTTTTTCTTTAAATAAAAAAAATTCTTTAAAATAAAAAAAAATTTTAACATTTTCCTTTACTTTTAAAAACTTTTTGAAAAATAGAAACAATATTTTGACTTATTTTTGTAAGAAATTAAGTAATTTTAAGGAATAGGAAAATCTAAATTAGGATTTCTTATACTTGGTCAAAATAAGATTATTTGTTTGATTTTTAGAGTTAGGAAGATAATTTGTCAAAGTAATTTAGTCTTGATCTTTACCTTGATGAAATATGCACACTTCATACACTTACACACTTAGGGTTCAAAAACAAAGATTCTTATGCCTTAAAAAAAATATGAATAAGTCTAATTATTGATTAGCCAGGTGCTTTGGCCTAAGCAAGCCTTAGTATTTATGCGAAAGATGATTAGATAAGTAAAAAAAAAATGAATAAATCTAATTATTGATTAGCTAGGTGCTTTGGCCTAAGCAAGCCTTAGTATTTATGCGAAAGATGATTAGATCCTCTGATTAAGCTGGGTATTTGTGCCTAATAAAGCATAAGTATTCACGCCTAAAAGAGGTTCATATAATAAAATCCTTAGTTTTGTGGCCTTGTTTGCTCGAGTCCTTAAGTCCTAGGGGTGTCTTCTCACCTGGTGCCCTAAGACCGTCTGGTTTAGGAGTCATCGATTAGAGGCTCGTTACATGGGCAGATTAGAAAGCCTAAACTAAGGAATAATACCACAAAAATATATATATATATACACAAATAAATAAGACATAAGAGTTAGAGTTAATGAACCCTTAGTCAAAATTTTCACAGTCACAAGGTGCATATGACTTAGGGTAAAGTAATAGACTAGATGAGAAGTACAATTTGACTCCTTACTTTGATTAATAACAAATTTTTGAATAGAGACTAAGTTTAGGAATGAAAAATTCGGTTTTCCTATAACTTATAGATTGCTTAGATCTTACAATCATATTTCAAAATTTTTCTCTTTCAAAATGCTTTTCGAAAATACTAACTCTTTATTTCTCTTTCTTTATGGATTTTGTGGGTGCAATCCGCTGAAAACCCTCACGAGACAAAACTCGTCCTCTAGGGGAAACCTAGAGGTTTAACGGCTTGTTGCACATGCTCAGTGCAATCGCGCGATCTGCGAAAGTGGTCTAATAATCCTTAGTATAGTTTAGTTGTTTTGCTCGAGGACGAGCAAAAGATAGGTATGGGGGTGTGATTGGTCACTAATGTTGCATATTTAATGTCACATTTTCATACTGATTTTAGAATAAAAGCCTGCATTGTCCTAATTATTTGTTTGATTTATTTGCAGGCCCAATCCTTAAGGAGATGAAGAGAAATGAGCCCAAAAGCCCACCAGAATTCTGAATTGAATCAGAGTTAATTCGCACAAATAAAATCAGGACAAAATCAAGAGGTTGAAACCGGTTGAGAAGAATCCTCTCAGAATCGATCGGTTAAAGCCAAGAAATCTAAGGTCATTTCGTCAGAATCCGGAGCTCCAACGACAAAACCAACAAAGGATAAAGCCAGAAGAAGACCCCAGACAGACCCACCAACAGGGTGTGGCCACCTGGCCACACCAGTGCCGCAGAATTGCGGCCCAAGCCGCAATTCTGCGGCCAACTGAAGTCAGTTGGGGGAGCGATTGCTCCCCCAACGTTCCCGGGATCTTGGTTGTTAGGGTTTGGGCTATAAAAAGGCATTTGCTGCACTGAAAATGAGGCGAAGGCAGAGATAGGACTTAGCCAAGCTTTTCATTTCTAGGTTTAGGTTTTTCTTTTTTATGTAACTTGTATGTAGGCTTAGGTTAGAAGATGATTCATGTAAGTAAGAGAGAGAGGCTGATGTTGAGAGTGACACCGATGTACTCCTCCTCCTTTCTTTCATTGTCTCAGTAAGCAATAAAGGTAAACTTTTCTTTGTGTTCGTTTCTTTACTTTCCTTTACATTTTTTTTGCTTTTCGTTTTCCTTTTCTACTTCACCTTGGTTGTATGTGTTGAGTCTACAAGTGAACTCTAAAGCAAGTACACCGATGCTACGTGAGAGCCAGCGATAGTTCATGAAGACGTTCTCCTCTTCCAAGCTCGCATCACTTCGTTCTTCTTATGATTGACGATATAATGTGCACGGGGACCGAGTTCGAGTTTATGATCTATGCGTTGAACGCCTCCGAAGCAAAAAGGTAGAACTTGCAAAAAGGTTTCCAAGTAAGTCATCACCAAACTAGGTAAGTAATTCTTAACTTTCTTTCTTTTCTTTTATCGCTATAGTATAGATCGCCAACACGATTTCTTTCACCACTTCTTCCCAATCGTTTTCGATCTTTTCCTCCACTTCATTTGTACATAGTCGCTTTTTATTATTTTCTGATTTTCCACCTTCTTCATCTCTAGCTTTCTCTCTAACTTTAAGTATAACTTTCTTTTTCTTTTTCTTAATTTTAAAAACAGAGAAGAACCTTCGCTTAGTTTTGATAACGATTTCAATAAAATTGTAAACGCTTCCATCGCAAACCCTCCTTGTGGATCACGACCCGCATAGCCACTTGCTATAGCGGAAGAATTGAGCACTTGCACAAGTTTATTATTAGATCTGAAATTTCGTATTTTTTGTGCAGGTTTTGCCTCAATCACCTAGGCTGAAAAGTCAGCCTAACGGCTAGTTTTTTGTTGGAGGCTATTTAAGCCTCATTCCTTTAGGATTTTGATAAGGTTTTTAAGTAAGAAAAATTAGAGTTTCTCCAGAGTTTATTTCCAAGTTTTCAAAAGTATTTTTGGGCTTTAAACTTCAAATTTGGTTTTGTATTTTAGGGTTTGGAAAAATTAAAGAAAATAGAAATTTGGGAGATTTGTATTGTTCTTCAATTCTATCATCTTCAAAGTGTTTTCCCAAGTGTTTTTCTTTGAGTTTTTATTTTCCAAACTCTTGGTTTTCCACACTTGAGCTATATCTCCTATCCTATCTATTTAGGATCATTTGTTTGTGAAAAAAGGATTTGGTTTGTGGTTGAGATATACCACTTGTTGTAAACCTTTCTTTGTGGTTGTTCCCTTTTTGGTAGAGGTTGAGGTTGTGGTTTACTCCCTCTTGGTGAGGTGGAGTTGGTGTTGGATTTGTATCCCTCTTCGGTAGAGGTGGATTGTGCTTGTATCCCTCTCGGTGAGGTGGATTTGGTTGTATTGGTGGAGTTCGGTACTCCGGTCTTTGGTAGATCATTTGTATTGCCTCGGTGGAGGTTGTATTGGTTGAGAGAGGAGTTCGGTACTCCTAATGGATTAGAAATCCTTCTCAGTGAAGGCGGGGACGTAGAGCTCGGTGCTTGAACCTCGAAACACATCCTATTGTTTGCGTTTGATCGATTGTCTCTTAACTCTCTCTCTCTTTACCTTTGTGCATTGCATCATTCATAGTGCCATATCATTTATATGCTTGTGTTGTGCCTTGCATTGATTCATATTGCCTATATCTATATGCTTGGTTGTGTTTGCTTATGTGCCTCACTTGTGCTTAACCACGAGAGCTTCATATAGTGCCTCAATTCTTATTCAGAGGAATCAAGAGGAGTTAGTCCAGAGCCCTTCTCGGGGAATTCGGCTACACTCCTTGGTTGCGCTAAGTGTTGTTGCAAATTAGTTTTAAATTCCACATTTAGTATTGAGATTAGCATTATAACCTATTAACCCCCCTCTAGGTCATTTCAATTGGTATCAGAGCCTACGCTCCTGATATTTGGTTTAACCACCTAGGAGTGAGATCGGTTTGCTAATCTATCATTTGCATTTGCACGTATATTTGTTTGCACACACTCATGGATTGCTTGTCACCTCCCATGTTTGATGTTTCAAACATTGACACATGGAAATTTAGGATGTCCATGTATTTGAAAACCCTAGGCTTGCATGTTTTCCTTGCCGCTACCAAGAAATGCTATCTTGGTAAACGCAATCATGTAGGGGCCAATACACAAGCCCTTGAGGCTATTAGAAGCACGCTAAATAAAGAATATCTTATGCTTGTTTCTAACTATGATTTCGCCTTTGCAGTGTGGAACAAGTTGACCACCTCCAAGCTTCAATTGCCAATTCAATTGGAGGATGAATCTAGTAGAGAATCTGAGCCACTATGCTTTATGGTCCAAGGGAATGACTCCCTTGAGGTATACTCGGAAACTCAATTAGATAGTGATGATGCTAGTTCTTTATGTGATGAACATGTTGATCCTAACTCTTTAAATGAAGAACTTTCTATAGTTTGTGAAAATTTGATAGAAAAATACAACCTCTTGAAAAGAAAAGTCTAGGACTTAACAATGAAAATAAAGTTTTGCTTTCTAAACTAGACTTGGTTTTGCAAGAGAAAGAGGAGATTTCAAATGAGAGGGATTCATTGAAGTCTCAACTAGACCTTGCATTAAAGGAAAATGAATTTTTGAAAAATAAAAATGATTGTGAAATATTGTTAAAGAAAAATGAAAACTTGTCTTCAAAAGTTAATTTTGTTTTAAAAGAAAATGATTCTTTAAAAATGAAAATTGCTTCTATTTCCAAGGATTTAGAAATTTGTTTAAAGAAAAATGAATCTTTAAAAATTGATATTGATTCATATGTTTGCCATGTTAGGATAGCTTCACCTAGCTCACCTATTGCATGCCACACTTCTTCTTTAATTAAAAATGATATATCCATGCTTAAGAAGAGTGTAGATTGTTTGTGCTACACTTTGAGTCAATGTGTTTTGAGTCATACACGTTTGGAATCTTTGTTTTGAAAGAAACAAGTTCCATCTTTACATGCACACCCTCCACGGCATACACATGCTGCTCACGTACACACCCATCACATGTATGCTCATGTGTACACTTGTACACATTGTGGACGTAAGGGCCACCTTGCTAAATTTTGTTATGATAGAATACATGTTTCTAATTTAGTAAATAAATTTGTTTGGGTTAGGAAAGGTGCTAACCACCATCGACCCAAAAGGATATGGGTACTAAAGACCACCCCTATTATATTTGATGTAGGTGTAGGCTCTCACATGACGTGAGAGTGATGGTGCCTTAGAGTGGATGCGTTCCGAGTTTCATGTGGACTATTTAGATGCATCACTTTCAAGGGAAGTTTGGTGGGAGGACCACCTTGGTTTGGAGAACTAGAGAGGTGCCCTCATCGGTTTAGGTATCGATCTCTAACTCCAGTTTATATTTGCATGCTTTCCATGTTCATTGTTTATGGCATGTTTTGAGGTTTATTGATTATTATGATTATGCTATGTTAATTAGATTAGTGATATACATGTTAGTTATTTGAGACACCCATGTTTAATATGGACTTATATCATTGTGTTCTCACTTTATTTTAAACTAAAATGTATGTCCTAGATCTAATGCATATGCATATACATAATGATCATATGGATGTTTATGATTTTTGTTTTGATGTTTTATATTTTGATTAGTATGTTAAATATCATGATTATTAGACCATTAACATACATGTATAGCTTTTGAGATCACCCATATTCATATGGATCATTCTTTGTGCTCTCACATATGTTTAGCTATTATGTATATCAAAGTTCTAATAGTATGTGGATTTACATAATGATCATTTTTATGATTATCATGTTGATTTATGTCTTGTTTTATGCTTCATGATTTGATTACTTGTTTAGATGTTAGTTTTCATTAAAACTAGGATATATACTTGTACATATAGTGGGCCACAAATAGATCATTATATGTTTGTGCTTGAACATTTATTTGTACCCATTAGATGTTCTAGTATAGTCTAGTTTTGATGATTCATGCATTTTAACTTGTATTCCTATTTTATCCATGTTTCATGATCATGTGTTTTAACTTCATGTATATGTCCATCTTGTCTAAACTATTGAATATACATATACATCCTTGAGCCACGTGCCTTAATGCATATACATTTGTAGACTCGTTATGTTTTGAATATGTATGTATACTTTAGTTTATACTTGACATACATATGCCTTGAAGAAATCGAGTTTTGATGATTTTCATGATTTGAGGAATATTGAGCTTGAATGTCCATTTTCATGATTATTTGTGTCACATAATACTTGTACACTCACTTCATTTAAATGTTTCTCATGATTATGTTTTTCATGAGTATGTATGGGCTTTATGGACTTCGAGTGTTTAGTGCCATGTGATTTACATGTATTTCATGAAATATAATTTTGTTTTATTCCTTACTTGAAGGATTTCATACTGGTTTAGAAGTTTTTCCATTTAACTGGTTCGGATTGTTCGTTATGGTAGAGTTTTCAAACGTACTTTATTTTTTTAAAAACCTATTTTTGAAAACCCCAACCTTCTAAGGGCAGTTGGATGGGAGACCATGCACATGTTTGCTTTATAGTAAAAATCATTTTAAACTTGAGCATGAATGGGTGGTAGGTAATATGAGATATACACTTGATATTATTGTTGTTTCAATTGATATCATTGGATTCTTTCAATTGGTATCAATATTGACATTTCTTGTATACTCATATATATTTTTATGTATGTATGCTTTCATTTCAAATTGTATCAATTTCGATTGGTATCTAATTTTTCATACATATATATATATGTTTATGCTAAAGCTTGAATTTTCAAAGACCATCATGTTTCAATTGATTAGTTTTCAATTTGTATTCAATACAAGCTTATGCATCGTTTTATTTGGTATTTTATAAAGGGTAAGAAAATTCGTATTTTTATCTTTCAATTGGTATTTTGTTTACCGTTGATTTCTACTCCTATACTTTATGATGGAAAATAATTAAAAAAATGAATATTGATTTTGATTTGGTATCATATGCTCAAAATGAAATATACTTTAAATTGGTATCAAGATGCTTATTTGTTTACTTTCTATTGGTATATGTTCACTTTCAATTGGTATCAAAATGTACTACATAGACATATTTTTAATTGGTATCTTAATTGTCACCCCTTATTGATATCATTCTTTTTGTTTTAGACAAAAAGGGGGAGAACATTTTTTTTATTATTTTTTGACCCCTTTGTTGATGATTGACAAAAAGGGGAGAGGTATTTGAGTTTATATGCATGTTTTGTATGCATGTTTTGTTTATCTAGAAACATTGTTTTGTGTTTTTTTATTAGTTTGTTGTTTATTGGTATTAAGAGCATTTTATTGGTATCAAGACCTTTAATAAAGTTTTACCGTTTAACTGGTATCAAGAACATGTTTTATACATTTCAATGTTTTTATGCATGTCCATGCATTTTTCATGTTTAATATTCATTACATATATTTATTGTTTATTGTGATGCATGAGTTAAGGGGGAGCTTCTTTGAAGCTTAACTTTAATCCATGCATATATAACTCCATGAGTTTTGTCATCATCAAAAAGGGGGAGATTGTTGGCCCAGTGGCCTTCCACTCTAGTTTTGATGATGATTAACTCATGCAGTTATGTTTACTAATTATCTTGTGATGTTTTAGTTTCAGATCTTTTATCAAGATATTAGTTGGTGATTAGCTTCAACAAGATGGTTTGGAAGCTTTCACGTGGTGATTCCAGAGCCCGAGCAACAAGATCATACATAGCACTCGTTAGAGTCTAACTCGATGGATCACGGAGTTTTATCGAGTCGCCTTGAAGACGGAGTTCCTCAAGAAGACATCGGTACCATAGTTTTTAGTTCGTTTTAGATCCATGTGTAAAGATTAGATAGTGTGATATGCTCAAGTTCACAATACACACACGTTTCATGTTTTGGATATTGGTTTTTCGGTTTTTAGTTTAACCGATATTGGTTTTCATGAATAGATAGTATCAATACAAGTTTACTTTGTTTAAATGTATATTAGATATATTCTATATACATGTAAGCTTAATTTCTTAGACAAACTTATGTTGAGATGCCTATTCATGTGGTTTGGTGTTTTGTATTTTAACAAACATATTTTGGTATTTAAAGTCAAAAACAATGATATGTATATGTTTCTTGTATATTGGACCTATGTCCATATGCAACATGTTTTAAAATAATTAAGTATCATGTCTTTGTATTTGGATATGTTTTGGACAAAGTTTATTTGAAAAATCAAAGTTTGAAAAAAATACAGTTTTTGGTTTTTGGTAATTTTTTCATAACAAAAAAATGGTTCAAAATGTTTGATATTTGTGTTGAAATTTTTATCACATACTTGTATATCAATGTAAAATGATAAAACTATTTTTGTGAATTTTTAAGTAATTTATGGGAATTTTTAGAATATTTTTAAACCCAGTTTTCTGACCAAGAATCATGTCTGCCAGGCTCTGGCGGTTGACCGTCCGGTCGACCGGGACGACCGACCGACGTGCACAAGTTTATGTACGTTGGCCAGGTTCAAGGCACGGTCGACCGAGCGGTCGACCGGCCAGAGAGCTTTGCTCTTTGGTTTGGGCGGTCGACCGGCTTCTTCCAACGGTCAAAAATATGACCGTTGGCGGTCAACCGGCCAGTCGACCGCCAGCCGCCTAGGCTGAAAAGTCAGCCTAACGGCAGTTTTTTGTTGGAGGCTATTTAAGCCTCATTCCTTTGGGATTCTGATAAGGTTTTTAAGCAAGAAAGATTAGAGCTTCTCCAGAGTTTATTTCCAAGTTTTCAAAAGTATTTTTGGGCTTTAAACTTCAAATTTAGTTTTGTGTTTTAGGGTTTAGAATATACAAAGAAAATAGAAATTTGGGAGATTTGTGTTGTTCTTCAATTCTATCATCTTTAAAGTGTTTTCCCAAGTATTTTTCTTTGAGTTTTTATTTTCCAAACTCTTGATTTTCCACACTTGAGCTATATTTCCTATCCTATCTATTTAGGATCATTTGTTTGTGGAAAAAGGATTTGATTTGTGGTTGAGATATACCACTTGTTGTAAACCTTTCTTTATGGTTGCTCCCTCTTTGGTAGAGGTTGAAGTTGTGGTTTACTCCCTCTTGGTGAGGTGGAGTTGGTGTTGGATTTGTATCCCTCTTCGGTAGAGGTGGATTGTGCTTGTATCCCTCTCGGAGAGGAGGATTTGGTTGTATTGGTGGAGTTCGGTACTCCAGTCTTCGGTAGATCATTTGTATTGCCTCGGTGGAGGTTGTATTGGTTGAGAGAGGAGTTCGGTACTCCTAGTGGATTAGATATCCTTCTCGGTGAAGGCGGGGACGTAGAGCTCGGTGCTCGAACCTCGAAACACATCTTGTTGTTTGCGTTTAATCGATTGTCTCTTAACTCTCTCTCTCTCTCTTTACCTTTGTACATTGTGTCAATCATAGTGTCATATCATTTATATGCTTGTGTTGTACCTTGCATTGATTCATATTGCCGATATCTATATGCTTGGTTGTGTTTGCTTATGTGCCTCACTTGTGCTTAACCACGAGAGCTTCATATAGCACCTCAACTCTTATTCAGAGGAATCAAGAGGAGTTAGTCCAGAGCCCTTCTCAGGGAATTCGTCTACACTCGTTGGTTGTACTAAGTGTTGTTGCAAATTAGTTTTAAATTCTGCATTTAGTATTGAGATTAGCATTATCACCTATTCACCCCCCCTCTAGGTGATTTCAAATCTGCGAAAGGTGCTTTTTTTACCTCTCTATGTTTTCTTCTCTTCAATCTCTTTTACATGTGTAGCTAACTTTTCTTTCATAGTAACTAACTACTAACCACTAACTTGCTAACTTCTTTTATAATAATCCACATGAATCTAATGGCCTCGGTTTGGCCTTGCTCTTGCAAGAGCCCTTGATGGCTCATGATGATGGATCTAACACTCTAACTTTCTAACCGCTAACAAGCTAATATTACTTTACTCCATGCTTACTTTTCTATAGTATTAATGATTTAAGTGTAGCTTGCACTTGTTTGTTGAGTTGGGTTGTGATGAGTTACATATAGGTCATGCTTTAAATCGCTCTTGAACCAAGGACTAGTAATGGCCAATGATACATGTGAGGCAACTATCACTGCGAGGTTAGCATGTTAGTGGAGTCATTAGTAGTTAGTGCCATGAGTTTTCTTCCTTTTTCACTTTGTTTAGAAACATTCCAAAAATCACAAACATATTCTTTTCTATGTTTTCCACTTCTTTGTTTTCACCGTACTTCTCTTTTCATTCTTTCTTTTATTTTCTTTTCATTCTTTAAAACTTTGAAGAACTTTTTAACAAACACATGAATCAACTGGTAAAGCTTTTATCGCCTCCCATCCTTGTGGATTCGACTCATTTTTGTCTCTATGCTATAACGGAAGTATCGAGGAAGCCAAAGCACACACACTTTAAATATCAATTTCAAAACATACACTTTTTGTGCTCAGTTTTCCCTCGTTCAGGTATCAAAAGGGAGTTTCTAATCTTAACTAAAATTTGACTAGACATTGGCCCTAGGTTTACTTCGGACTCATTTAGGAGGTTGACCGAAGGAGGAGGTTGTTCGAAACTAACTCTTGCCAAATCGGTGTCTAGGAAGGGGATTAAGGGCCGAAAGCACGACGGTTGGTGGTTAATTAATTAAGCAATGTTTTTGACGGATAACCACCCACCAACTTTGCCACCTACCTGGCCGATTATCTCGTGGTTAGGGTCGGCAATAGACCTCCCAAGGATAACCTAAAGTTAGGAGTCGTCTAGGTCTAAGGTTTACCCTAACTTAGGTTAGAATTTTTTATTTGTTTGTTTATTTGTTTTTAACATTTCTTATGTGATATGGTTTATTATAACAATTGTTTCAATTTTAATGATAATCCATATTACACCCCGACCTCTTTTGAATCGGATATTACCAACCCGACATATCATAATTTTAACCAACTGATTGAGATTGAACCTGCACACAAATACAGAATTTCAGGACTAACAATGAAAAGTGCAAGTTACTCAATTCTACCACAATAGCAAGTGGCTATGCGGGTCGTGATCCACAAGGAGGGACTAGCGATGAAGCTTTTTTAGTAAGTCTTCTTTTAAGATACAAAGTATGGTTAAATTTCTTCTTTAGTTCTTTAAAAGAAAAAAGAAAAATTGAGTTAAAGTTAAATTAGGAAGAAGAAGGTAGATTAAGATAGAGAATTAGAAATGATATGTATAAAGAAATAAAAAAGGTGTGATAAAAGAAGTGGTAGATTGTGGTGTTCTAAACTAAAGAATTAAAAAAAAGAATCTAAAAGTTACTTACCTCCTTTGGTCAAATGCTTACCTTGAATCTTTTGCAATAATGTCACCTTGAAGTGAGGCGATCAACGTATAGCCCATAAGAGTTGATTCCATATCCTCCACATATATCATCAAGACGTTGCAAGTATGAAGTGATACAGAATGAAACTAAAAATCCATCGTCATGAGCTATCGGTGGCACTCGCAAAGGCAAGGTTTTTTCGATGCTTTAAGACTCACTTGGATAGCAATTTTGTACCAAAAGAAGAAAAGTAGAGAAGAAGAAGTAGAATAAAAACAAAGTACATACAAAAGGAAAACTATAGATTCGATTTTATAACAATAAGAGAAAAGAAGAAAATCTTACACCGGTATCACCCTCAGCACTAGCTTCGTTCTCATTCTCCTATGAAACTCTAATCTCCTCTGATTTGTATAAATTAAAACTGAAAATTACATGAAAAGAAAAATAAAAACCTACACTGAAAAGAATGAAAAAGTGGACTAAATTCCATCTCTGCATGGTCGTTCTTTGTGCGCTCTGAAAATCCCAGTATTTATAGGCAGAAACCCACGTAGGAGAGCGTATGAAGATAGGGGAGCAAACGCTCCCCCTAAATCCCTAACAAAGCCGCAGATTTGCGGCAAATGCCATGTTTTCGCAGCTTTGCTGTGGCCAGGTGGCCACAGCCGAGGGGTGGAGCGTCTAGGTTTCGGGATATGACTTTATCTTCAGCTGCATTTTTAGTTTTATCTCCAGAATTGTGACGAAACGGCCTTTGATCCTTGGCTTCAACCGATTGATTTATAGGGATTTGTTCTAACTGTTTTCAACCGATCTGAACCGATCTGATCTGCCCTGATTTACTGAGTTCGAATTAATTCTAATTTAAATCAGAATTTAATGGGCTTTTGGACTCATTTCTCTTTACTTTCCTTTAGGAATGGGCCTGCAAATAAATTAAACAATAATTAAGAAAAAGCAGAGTTTATTTTATAATAAGTATGAGAATATGATAATGAATGTGCAATATTAGCGACCGATCACACCCCATACCTATCTTTTGCTCGTCCTCGAGCAAAACAACTAAACAAAAAATTATTAGACCACTTTCGCAGGTCACGCAATTGCACTGAGCATGTGTAACAAGCCGTTAAACCTTTAGGTTACCCTTAAAGGACGAGTTTTGTCTCGTGAGGGTTTTCAGTGGATTACACCCATAAAATCCGTAAAGAAAGAGAAAAATATTAGTATTTTGAAAAAAATTTTGAAAGAAAAATATTTGAAATATTATTGTAAGTTTTAAGTAATCTATAAGTTATAGGAAAATCGAATTTTTCATTCCTAAACTTAGTCTCTATTCAAAAATTGTTATCAATCAAAGTAAAGAGTCAAATTGTACTTCTCATCTAGTCTACTACTTTACCCTAAGTCATATGCACCTTGTGACCGTGAAAATTTTGACTAAGGGTTCTTTAACTCTAACTCTTATGCCTTATATATATATATATATATATATATATATATATATATATATATATATATATATATATATATATATATAATATATATATATTTGGTGGTATTATTCCTTAGTTCTATTAGGCTTTCTAATCTGCCCATGTAACAAGTCTTTAATCGGTGACTCTCAAACCAAACGATCTTAGGGCACCGGGTGAGAAAACACCCCAAAGACTTAAGGACTCGAGAAAACAAGGCTACAAAACTAAGGAGTTTATTATGTGAACCGCTTTTAGGCGTGAATACTTATACTTTATTAGGCACAAATACCCAGCTTAATCAGAGGATTTATATATATATATATATATATATATATATATATATATATATATATATACATATATTTCTCAAACTTATCTAATCATCTTTCGTATAATACTAAGGCTTGCTTAGGCCAAAGCACCTAGCTAATCAATAATTAGATTTGTTTATCTTTTATATATATATTTATATTTTTTTATTTATTTATGTTTTTAAGGCATAAGAATCTTTATTTTTGAACTCTAAATGTGTAAGTGTATGAAGTGTGCATATTTCATCAAGGTAAAGATCAAGGCTAAATTACTTTGACAAATTATCTTCCTACCCCTAAAAATCAAACAAATAATCTTATTTTGACCAAGTATAAGAAATCCTAATTTTGATTTTCCTATTCCTTAAAATTGACTTAATTTCTTATAAACAAAATATTGTTTCGATTTTCAAAAAGTTTTTTAAAAGTAAAGAAAATGTTAAAAAAATTTATTTTTTTAATAAAAAGAAAAATCTAAGTTATGTTAGAACCCTCCCTTACACCTATCTCATGCATTGTCCTCAATGTATAAATTAATGCATGGATGCATGAAAAAGAAGAAAGGGAAGGAAAATACTACCTTAAAGTGGTGGTTCCAGTGGTGGTCTGATTGGTCCACGAAATGCGGCCCAATCGATTTTTCGTAGAGTTCGAAGGAACCCACCAGAAATATCTCTTATATAACCCACTAAAATGATGTATATATGAACGGTTTTTATTAAAAATTTAACCCCAACTAATTTCCAAATTCCATAATAAATTTTGGAGTCAATTTTGTCAACCACCTTGTCCCAAAATGGAGTGTGAAAAGATAGAATAATTGACTTGGACTTAGGAAGTACGGGAACTAATACCGACTCAGGAAAGTGACTTAAGTCAAGTAAAGGTTCAGGAGTCGAGATTGGTTCAGGAAGTGAGTCCAAATCATGAAGTTGAAACTCAAGTCCACATTCATTTCCCACAATGGAATGGGACTTAATATTGGTGATTCAAGTTCAAGGATGACAGGTGTGGGAATCAAAACTGACTCTAAAATATTACTCAAGTTTGGTAACAAAATAGGAGGTAATATTGATTAGGGAATTTGAACTGGATCACAAAATTGAGAATCTAGGTCACATTTCTCATTGAGTTCAATTTCATAAAAATGAGAACTTGCTAATTTATCAATCGGACTTTCAAAAGTATGAAATTGGTCAAGTTCAATATGATGATCATCAAATATGGGTGATTCAATTTCACGATGAATTGGCACAGGATCCAATGTTGACTCGAAAAAAGATTGAAATCAGGTGAAGACACCGAAGTCATAATTGAATCAGGAAGTAGAATTGAATCACTAAGTTGAGGTTCATGATCATAATCATTCTCAAGTTCAATTTAAGGGAAGGGATAACTTGCCAAACTATCAATGTCACTTTTAAATTTGGAGTTTGGTCAAGTTCAAATGATTGTGCTAAAATGGAACCTTATTTTCCAAAACAACATGACTCTTCGGTTCTAACAGAATGGTTAGTGACATCAGAACTGGTCAAACGGTGAGAACGTAGAGTTTGGACCATCATATCTATGTTATGATTACGAGCGCTTTGAGCCTGAGTCATGACTTCAAACATCTTTTCATGTTTGATTGGTTTATCGTTTTGTTGCAGTTGGTCTTGAAAACATGAAGTGTTGTTTTAGAATTGGTGGTGAAATTGTGAGTCCATCAGATTTTGTGATTGTTGTTTGGACTCACGCATACTCATTTCCAAAATTGATGGTTTTCTATTTTGGACTGGTGGAACTAAGCATGAATCTTGGAAATATTGTGGACAAGGTGGATAAGGAGGACAAGTTGGTTGAAAATTAGACTTGGGGGAGGTGAATCCCCATTGATTCTGTAATGAGTTGAAATATTCTGAAAGCTATGGTTATAAGATTGGGGGCATGGGTTATATTGATTCGATAAGACTAATCCGGCACACTAAGTTGGTTAAAATTATGATATGCCGGATTGGTCCAAAAAGAGGTGTAATATGGATTACCATTAAAATTGAAAAAATTATTGTTATAAACCATATCACACAATAAAACACAAACAAATAAGCAAACAAAGAAAAAAAATTCTAAACTATGTTAGGGTAAACCTTTAACCTAGACGACTCCTAACTGGTTAGACTATTCACGGGAGGTATAATGCAAACTTTGACCACAAGCTAATCAGCCAGGTCAGGGCAAGATTGGTGCGAGGTATCCGCGCAAAAGTGACGAGCCTAATTAAGCCAAACTACCAGCCTTCGGGGTTTTGCCCCTCAATCCCTTTCCTTAGATACTGATTTGGTAGGAGTCAAATTCTAATACATTCCCCCTTAGGATAATCTCCTAATTGAGTCCGAGATGTCCCTAGGGCCATCGTCTACTCATTTTTAGTTAGGCTTGGGTTAATAAGGAGATTGTTTGTGGGCTAAGGGAGGGTAATGACTTTCCCACCTTATCTTGTTTATAGGACAAGCCTTGTGCAAAGTGTACAGGATAAAGAAAAGTAACATTCAACAAGCAAATAATCACTCAAGAATGTTTCCTAAACTATATTCCATGCAAACGTACCTTTTGCTCCAGCACTCTTCAACAGTAACATAAAATGTAAACGAATTAGACACGTGCCTTAAATGCAAAGTCTAAACCATTTTTAGCATTTAACAAAAATCATTTTACTGTTGAGGTTAGAAAGCAAATAAAGTGAGACAAACAAGAAAATAGATAGCTACAGATATTAAACTTTGCACTACAGCCAACTTGCAAAAAATACAGGTTAGTAGTTCACTCAGATTGCCACTGAAATGTAGCAAATCTGAGGGCTTCTTGGCTCTGCTTGCTTGAGCAGAGTCCAAGGCCACTTATATGTCAACTGCAGCAAAAATTCCTTGTTGTCAAACCTGTACACCAAGAATAAAAAAGAAAGTTAACCAAAAATGTAAATCTAAAAAGAGAATAACTTACCTTCCCTCCCTGGCAACAGCGCCAAAATTTAATTGAGATAGAACCTGCACACAAATACGGAATTTCAGAACTAAGAGTGAAAAGTACAAGTTACTCAATTCTACCGCAATAGCAAGTGGCTATGCGGGTCGTGACCCATAAGGAAGGACTAGCGATGGAAGCTTGTTTAGTACGTCTTCTTTAAGATACAAAGTATGGTTAAAGTTTTTTTTAGTTCTTTAAAAGAAAAAGGAAAAATTGAGTTAAAGTTGAATTAGGAAGAAGATGGTAGATTAAGAAGATAGAGAAATTAGAAATGATATGTACAAAGAAATGAAAAATGAGTGATAAAAGAAGTGGTAGATTGTGGTGTTCTAAACTAAAGAATTAAAAGAAAAGAATCTAAAAGTTACTTACTTCCTTTGGCCAAATGCTTACCTTGAATCTTTTGCAATGATGTTACCTTGAAGTGAGGCGATCAACGTATAGCCCATAAGAGTTGATTCCCGTCTCCTCCACATTATATCATTAAGACGTTGCAAGTATGAAGTGATACAGAATGAAACTAAAAATCCATCGTCATGAGCTATCGGTGGCACTCACAAAGGTAAGGCGCTTTCGATGCTTTAAGACTCACTTGGATAGCAATTTGGTACCAAAAGAAGAAAAGTAGAGAAGAACAAGTAGAACAAAAACAAAGTACATACAAAAGGGAAACTACAGATTCAATTTTATAACAATAGGAGAAAAGAAGAAAATCTTATACCGGTGTCACCTCAGCACAAGCTTCGTTCTCATTCTCCTATGAAACTCTGATCTC
Organism: Agave tequilana; assembly: GCA_038442645.1. Classification (NCBI taxonomy): domain Eukaryota; kingdom Viridiplantae; phylum Streptophyta; class Magnoliopsida; order Asparagales; family Asparagaceae; genus Agave; species Agave tequilana. Next base: position 63,251 of record JAVJIF010016222.1, on the reverse strand, counting down.
CTCTGATTTACATAAATTAAAATTAAAAATTACATGAAAAGAAAAATAAAACCTATACTAAAAAGAATGAAAAAGTGGACTAAATTCTATCTCTGAATGGTCATTCTTTGTACGCTCTTAAAATCCCAAGTATTTATAGGTAAAAACCCACGTAGGAGAGCGTATGAAGATAGGGGGAGCAAACGCTCCCCCTAACTCCCTAACAAAGTCGCGGATCTGCGGCAAATGCCGCGTTTCCGCGGCTTTGCTGTGGCCAGGTGGCCACAGCCGAGGGGTGGAGCGTCCAGGTTACGGGATATGACTTTATCTTCAGCTGGATTTTCAGTTTTATCTCAGGAATTGTGACGAAACGGCCTTTGATCCTTGGCTTCAGCCGATTGATTTGTAGGGATTTGTTCTAAATAGTTTTCAACCGATCTGAACCAACCTGATCTGCCCTAATTTACTGAGTTCGAACTTATTCTGATTTAAATCAAAATTTGATGGGCTTTTAGGCTCATTTCTCTTCACTCTCCTTTAGGAATGGGCCTGCAAATAAATTAAATAATAATTAGGAAAAAGTAGAGTTTATTTTATAATAAGTATGAGAATATGATAATGAATGTGCAATATTAGCGACCGATTACCAACCAAGCATACTTAGTTGGTCTTATCCAAATCAACATATGTACCAACCTCAATTATATGAAACAAATTAGAATAATCATCTCTACTCCTCACCGAGTCAATGGGGATACAACACCCCTGAGCCATATTGTCAACCACCTTTCCAACCATCATCTTTATATACTTCTTTTCCCACACCACCAATAGAGGAACCTACCTACTTGAAAAAGAGTGTAGAATACATGATTCAGTGCCCAAATGATCTATTTGATAGTTTAGAAAAAAAATTGGATCGTATACAAGATTTAATGAATGAACAAATTTTTAGACTTTCAAACATCCTTGAACTAACTAACCAAATTGATAGAAACCAAGAATCATTGTGTCTAGAAGACCTTGATCAAGATTCAATTTTATCACATCAACATGAACTTGATCAATCCCAATCCTTGGACAAATTGGCAAGTTTTAACTTCAATGAGAATGAATTAGATTGTGAATACGAACCCAATCCTCAACTTTGTGATCTAATTCCAAACTTTGAATCCATGTTGACTCCGATGCCTTTACCTAATTTGAACCCAATTCCCGAGCCAACATTAATTCCAGTACCCGTATATTATGAAATTGGATCACCTATTTTGGATAGTCACATTCATTTAATGGATCGTAAATACGAACTTAAATTCTATGATTTGGAGCTCACTCTTGAACCACACTTGACTCTTGAACTTAAATTTTATTTTCCCGAGCCAGTATTGGTTCCCAATCCTATTATTCTTAAGCCCAAATCAATCATTTGATCAAGTCAAATTCTATTGTTGGACCAAGGTGTAAACAATGATGACCCTGAGATGGTATTCCAAGATTGGTCATGTAACCAAGATAGTTTCAATGTTAGGGTCGTGCATGATCCTACACATTTGGGAGATAATAACAATATACACCAGAAAGAGGTCATCAAAGGTGGGTTCCATAATAATCCCTATTATTTAGATTGGGTAGTAATGCTTGGCCCAATCCGTCCACCACCGGAACCACTACCTTGAGGTCATATTTTGCCTTCCCTTTCTTCTTTTTCATGCATACATGTATTCATTCATACATTGAGGACAATGCATGAGATAGGTGTGGGGGAGGGTTTACTAACATACTAACATAGTTGATACTAATTAGTAACATACTAACATACTTGATACTAAATTTTTTATCAATTAAACAAATTTTTTATTAAAAAAAGTATTTGAAAAAGTAAACAATATTTTGACTTATCTTTTGAAAGAAATCCAAGTTAATCTTAAGACTTAGGAAAATCATGATTAGGATTTCTGAAAACTTGGTTAAAGTAAAATAAATTATTGGATTTTCAGGTATAGGAGGAAAAATTGAATAAGTAATTAGTCTTGATTTTTACCATAATGAAATGTGCATACCTAATACACTTACATATCTAGTATTCTAAGACAAAGACTCTTGTGCTTTATAAAAAAATAAAAATATATAAATAAAAAAATATTCACTAATTAAGCTGGATACATGTGCCTCAAGAAGCATAAGTATTCACGCCTAAAGGTGATTTTATAAATAAAGTCATTAGTTGTGTGGCCTAGTTCACTCGAGTTCTTAAGTCCGTGGGGTGTTTGCTCACCCGGTGTACTAAAACCGACCGATTTGGGAGCCACCGACCTTAGGCTCACTACATGAGTGAATTAGAAAGCCTAAGAAAATTAAGAAATATTATCTATATATGTACTAACACATCTAATAGTCAATTAGTTAGGTATGAGGGCCTCAAGAACCCTTCATACTTATACAAAAAGAAAATTAGATGAGTTATACATATGAAAAATATATATATATAAATAATAATAAAGAGGCATGGGAGTGCAAGTTAAAGAATTCCTAGTAAAGATTTACTTTCACAAGGATGCATATGACTTAGGGTAATAAAAGAGACTATATAAAAATTCAATTTTAATCCTTACCTAAAATTGATAACGAATTATTGTATAGAGACTAAGTTCAAGAATGAATAAAAATGGTAATCCTAAAACTTATAGATTGTTTAGTTTCTTCAAATATTTTTCAAATATTTCTCTCCTTTTTCAAAATAAAATAAAAAATTAAATTAATCACTAACATTTTCATTTTCTTTTATAGATTTTGTGGGTGTAATCCACTAAAAATCCTCACGAGACAACACTCGTACTCTAAAGGTAACTTAGAGGTTTAACAGTTTGTTGCACGTGCTAAGTGCAACCGTGATTCCTACAAAAGTGAGTTAGAATAGGTTAGTTTTTATTTTCTTTTCCTTTTACTTTTTATTTTTACTCGAGGACGAGCAAAAAGATAAGTGTGGGCCAAAATTTTGATTACACAAAACAGAGATATAGTTTAAGGGTTAGAAAGATGTTATTTGGATAGATGCATGTCTCTGTCTTCCATAATATATCCGCGGTAGTAAGGGCTATGCGGGTCAAATCCACAGGGAGGAATGCGATGGAAGCTTTTCGGAACGATTTTCTCTAAGATTAGCTTGGAAAAAAGAGATATTAATTGTAAGAAATAATTTTAATCAAGAAAAAAGAATTATAGTTTACTAATTATTTATCACAACCAAAGTATTATTCTAAAAGAGTGAATATCATATTGAATAAAGAATTATCTACCTTAGGGTTTTGAATGAGAATCAAGAAAGATGAATTACAATATTGTAAACTCTAATTAATGTGCACTAATAAAAATAAAACTATAGTTCATCCTAATTTCTATGTATAGCATAAGAAAAGTTTACTTAAAATTATGCTATCAAAGTATTTAGATATGAACTATGAATGACCATTTAAGAAGTGCAACTCAAATTAGTTAAACTCAATTATTAATTTATCTTCAAGAATACAAATTCAATTCTAGGATTTCTAACAAGCATAGATGTCAATCAGTTCATCTTTAAATTAAACTTAGGTTGATCCAGAGATTAGCAAACTATTAGTTACTCATATTCTATTTTTATTTTCAATTTTTTATTATGAATAAGAAAGGTTGCATGAAAATTAAAAGAAGAAAAACAAATAAGCTAAAGCAGAAAAATAAATTGAATTGAAATAAAAGAAAAGTAAAAAAGAATAAAGAACCTTTTTTATTGGATGTCACCGGCCAATTATAAAGCTCTTCTCCTTCTTTAATAATCTTCTTCTCCAAATAACAAAAACGAAATAATACAAGAAATTCGGAAAGAAAAGAGGATCTAAAGGAAACCCTAAACTAAAGCTTCTTCGAGCTGCCCTTCCTCTGTTGCTCAACAGGGTATTTATAGGAGAAAACTAGAGGGATAAGAAGCGTCTGAAGATAGGAAGAGCAAAATATTTCTGAATTTGAATTCTCCTTTTATCTCCAAACTTGTTTTGACTTATCCATAGAAATTCAATTTGTCCTGCAACTTGTTATTATATTGATCGCTGAATATGACTTATCAGACGACTGAATTGGAATGTTTGATCAACATAAGGGTTGTAGTCCTTCCAGTCTTCTTTCTGGAGCATTTTGAATCATTAAATTTGAGTTTCAACAGAGAAAGTTATGACTGAAATACTAAAGAGTGTCCTGTCTGAATCCGAATTAAATTCAGATTCTCTCTTCTTTATCTTCATCTTGTAGTGCAAGCAACCAGGTTTAAGTATAAGTTCATCTCTGTTTTAAAATAAGGATCCATCTTATACTTTTCCTCCTCCTCTTTAGCAATTAGGAGTTCTATTTTATCCTTCCTCTTCCTCCCCTAGATTTTAAATTAATAATTTAAAATCCAAGTTTAGATGAGGTTAGATAAGATAGAAGCTTCTAAATTACTAAAATAAATTATGCATGTGGGGTTGTGAACTTTTGGGGCTTTTGGACTTCAATTGGGCTTCATTTATTTATTTTTTAATTACTCAAGACCTACATAACATTAAACAATAAAACGTTACATAGCAGTGCTTTATAAAAGAATAAGTAGGGAAATATGATGATAAATATGCACTTTTTCCTCCTATCATTTCGCCATGCTAGTCCACCCTTCCACTACACTGACAGTTCCTTTTTGTTGGTCCCACTTCTTTTTTATTTACTGATTCTCATGCCAGAAGGTTTAGGCCGGCACCACACTAGTGCTCCTGACCTGAAAGGTGTCTCTTCTCTGTGTGCTTTAACAAGTCTGATTGGAAGCGTCCAGTTACTTGCGGTGTGATTCATCCACCGCAAACCGGTGAGATTTCTTCCGCCATAGTTAACAATTTCTCTCTATAAATAGAATTGTAACTTAAAAATTTCTCCTAACAAGTGAGAGCGTAAATGTATAAATATTTTTGGAGATCTCAATTTGTCTTCTACAATCAAATAACTACTACATACTAACTCTTGATTGTTTTGATAAATGTTTGTTAAAGAGTTGAGAGTTGGCAAGAATTAGTGTCTCGCTACAATGCCTATATATATATATATATATATATATATATATATATATATATATATATATATATATATATATATATACAGATATATATATACAGATATACAGATATATATATATACAGATATATATATATATATCTGTATATATATACATATATATATATATCTGTATATATATATATCTGTATATATATACAGATATATATATATATATATATATATACAGATATATCTGTATATATATATATATATATATATATATATATATATATATATATATATATATATATATGAGAAAAATGTATATCAGCCGACGGCTGAGAGACTCTCTCAGCCTGCGGTGACGTGGCACAATATTTGCCACACCACTAAGTTGCGGCCCGCTTATTGGAATAAGTTAAATTACTAAATACGCCTCGATAAAAGGTTCTTGTCCCGTTATTGTTTATTATTATTTTTCCCCTATTTTTTTGCCGCTCGTTGTCAGATTTAGGTTATTGTTTATTATTATTTTTTCTCCTATTTTTTTCTGCTCGTTTTTAGATTTAGATTTTCCTTTTCCTGCCTGCCATAAAGTTTTTTCTGAAAATAGCGATTTCCGGATCAGGTTTTTCTCCTTTTTATTTATTGTACAAATCGGATTGATCTAAAACGCTAATTTAAGCAACTGCGACCTTCGTAATTTTACATCTAAAATGCTACTTCAAGTAAGGTCGTATGAAATTTTATCTTCAAACCATTTGTTTTACAAGACATCGATTAAAGTCGCAGTCCAATTAAAATTTATTAATAAAAAGACTGCGACCTTGGTCGCAAAAATGAAAAATAAGTTAAAAAAGAATGCTATTACATAAGACTGCGACCAATGTCACAGTCTTCAATTGCAGTCTTCTAATCATCTTAATTGCTTAACTCTCGAGACATTATTTACTGCTTCAATTGACTATGTCTCTTGTTTCATAAGAATGCGACCATGGTCGCAGTATCTTATTTAGATTACTTAATAAAAAAATAGTATGACCAAGGTCGCATTGTTATCAAACAAAACATTCTCAAAGAAACTGCTGCTATATAAGACTGCGACCGAAGTCACAATCTTTTAATCATCTTAATTAATTAACTTACGAGGTTATTGTCACTGCTTTCATTGACTGCGACTCTTATTTCATGAGACTCTTGTTTCATAAGAATGCGATCATGGTCCAAGTATCCTATTTAGATTACTTAATAAAAAAAATACTATGATCAAGGTCGCATTGTTATCAAACAAAACATTCTCAAAGAGACTGCTGTTACATAAGACTGCGATCGAAGTCGCAATCTTCTACTCATCTTAATTAATTAACTTACAAGATTATTGTCACTACTTTCATTAACCAAACAAAATATTCTCAAAGAGACTGCTGATCGCATTGTTATCAAACAAAACATTCTCAAAGAAACTACTGTTATATAAGACTGCGACCGAAGTCGCAATCTTTTAATCATCTTAATTAATTAACTTACGAGGTTATTGTCACTGCTTTCATTGACTGCGACTCTTATTTCATGAGACTCTTTTCATAAGAATGCGATCATGGTCCAAGTATCCCATTTAGATTACTTAATAAAAAAATACTATGTTCAAGGTCGCATTGTTATCAAACAAAACATTCTCAAAGAGACTGCTGTTACATAAGACTGCGATCGAAATCGCAATCTTCTAATCATCTTAATTAATTAACTTACGAGATTATTGCCACTGCTTTCATTGACCAAACAAAACATTCTCAAAGAGACTGCTGTTACATAAGACTGCGATCGAAGTCGCAATCTTCTAATCATCTTAATTAATTAACTTACGAGATTATTGTCACTGCTTTCACTGACTGCGACTCTTATTTTATAAGACTGCGACCAAGGTCGCAGTATCCTATTTAGCTTAGGAAGGTCAAAAAATACTGCGACCCTAATCGAAAAAAATAAAAAAAAGGCTACAACACTGCGACCAAAGGTCGCAATGTAAAACAAAAATAAATCTAAAAAGTGAAAATAATATTAAAAAATTAAATCCAAAATTTTCTTTTTAGAAACTGTGACTTTGATTGCAGTTTCAGAAAACAAAAAAAAAACGGTTTCAAGTCATGGTAATAGATTTTTATTGTGAGTAAAACATCTTTTCAAAAAAAACTTAAACAAAAGTGCGACCATGGTTGCATTCTTTTAAAATAAATTATTTTTCTAAAATCTAGTTATCAAGATCTGTAATTTTTTTGTTTGAAAAAGCTCAAAATTTTTCGATCTGTAATTTTTTTAGTGGAGGAACAACTGTAGCAGGTTAAAAGTGAAACTGAGGGTACTTCAGTCATTGGGTAACGAAAGGTGATTGAGGGTATCCTTTTACCGCCTAAATTTTTGACTTCTCTGCGGCTAATATGAAGCCACGTCATGCCGGCTGATAAACTCTCTTAGCTGGCGGCTGAGGTACAGCAACCCCTATATATATATATATATATATATATATATATATATATATATATAGATATATATATAATTCAAATCTAAGTTATTTATTAAATCTTATCCAGATTTAAATATCTCTCTTTAAATATATAATTTAACTATTTCTATAAGAATCCAATAAAAGTGTGATATTTTTTCTTGTTCAGTAATATCTTTTAGAAATATTAAACATATATAATCAAGATAGACTAATCTTATATAAGTCTTGTAACAAAAAATAGTTATTCAGACTAAATTAAGTGAACTAAATTATAAAACTTTATTAGATCAACGAATTATCGAGCTTGAATCCTTAAGGATTCTATTTCTAAATTAAGTAAGAAATTAGATAGATTTTTAAATCCATGCCCCCCCCCCCAACCCCCAAAAAAAAAAAAAAAAAAAAAAAGACATTTAATATAATTTTAATGATCTAAACCTGAAAATTAGGGTCAGATGCAAATTGGTTTATCAGGCTATAGGATTACATTGCCACCCATGTAAATTACTTTATCTTGTAAATTACATTTAGTTATCAATTTCATTAATTCAGCATATGTGAATTTATGGACTATGGAAGGGTATAAATATGCAATGTGAATAACCCAACAACAAAGGGTGATGTATGGAGATATGGAAAGTAAATATGACATGCATTATTTGTCAAATGAGAGGGTACATATGATAAATTCCTTCCCCTTTCTTTTTACAAGAATAAGCACTTTGCCTTTAATTTTTCTTCTTTCAATAAAGAAAAATATTCTCTATAATTGTTGTAGTCAAGCAAGGAACCCATAAGCCTCCCCCAAATCCCTAGGATTAGCAATATCGATCCCCATTGACCCTGCCTAAATCTCATTTAGCAAAAAGATAAAAAAAGAAAAGAGAACATGAAAGAAAGAAAAAAAAAAGAAAACGATTCTTTTAGCTACTTTTGCATAGGCAAAAAATATTTTGGTGAAGGAGAAGGGAATAGTGCTCATTTTTTTTTTTTTTAACTTTACTTTTTTCTTTAGTTTTCACTTTCCTTAGTAAACAAACAGAGGGAAGCAATTTCTCAACTCAATCTTCCTTTGATCATTCCTCTGATAATCTCAATTTGCTCCAGACTGGACATAGTCAAAATGTACTATCTTGCTTTTTTAATCAAAAGGTAAAAAAGAACAAATGCAATGCTACAGTGTGGTCCTGTTGTCCTGGTGGACACTAGCTAATTGGATACCTATGTTTCTCTTGGGTAGACACAAGGAAGCAGATTGGTTTTGCTACTGAAAACTATGGTTTGCACCTAGTCAGTGGATTTTGGAATAGGATCCAGTTAATTATACTTGAGTCGATTCTAAGAGAGAGAAATGAATTTGGGTAGAGAGTATCCAAGAAAGGAATGAATTTGGGCACGGACTATTCAAGGTCGGTAACTTTCGGTTCGGTTCATATTTGCGAGCTACACACATATCATAACAGGGTTAATCTCGCCGTGACACAGGGATAAAATATCAAATTTCAGGGTTACAATATTTTAAAGTTTTTAAACCACTCCTTGACATTTATCAACGTGTCAATACGAAATTCACTCTCTCATAATTTGTGTGTGTAGCACAGAGAAGATAACTTTAGGTAAATCAGAAAATGAAAAGTAGAAACAAGTAACGAAAGAATAAGACATTAAGTACATTAGTGTACTTTATACAACACAATGCTTTTTATTATGTCACGATTGCTTGGGAAAACGAAAAGAACTAATATGCTAAGCTCTCATTTGCTGCCAAATTACCATGAGATCAAATATTGATCAAACAACTATGTAGAAAACAAACTCTGAAATTTAAGTGGTTCATTCGACGACAATTACTTTACTTCAAAGGACACTGATTTGAGAGAGATTCAATATGAAAAGAGATAATTAAATAATTAGTGATGCTTGTATTGTGTTATGAAGAATCTCAATATTACTCATTCACTTAATAGTAGTTTACATCAAGTCGCGAGCACAAAATTAATCAATAAGAAAAAAAAAAATCAATATGAAATCAACTTCGATACGAGCTACAACTACAATACTAAAGAAGCATCTGTTTTTTTTTTTTTTGATTGCAAATAAATATGACATTGCCTACATTTTTACAAGTTCATTTACATTTTTCACAAACCATGTTAAATATTCAACAACAAACAATTAAAATCGGGCTACAATATCTGCTATTAAAACTCCATTTTCAATCCAACCAATCTAATTTTTTCTTTTTTTTCTTTTTTTTTTTTTGACATTTCAGTTTATCAAACTATTGCCTTTGTTTGCTCTTGACTGTTCACAATGCCTCTCTTCGAGTTCTCATAATCCTCATTCAGTGTATACAAATTACTTTGTAGAGGTTTACACCTAAAAATGGAAGTGTCATGCCAATTTGATTGTGACAAAGATCCAAGAGGATAATTTCAAAGCAAACACCAACCAGATCAAGAACAATATGCAGGATGGTAATCTTAATATATATTTGCTGTCCATGCGCAACAACCCCATTTAATTATCTATTAAAGCGTTTTTCACGACCGAATCGTTCATATCAATGAATTGTGAATGTTACATTCCAACCTCCAAAAGAAACTAAGAGCCTGTATGTTTTGCTAGAAGAGAGGGAAGAGAGAAGGTGTTGTGATTTATCATCAATCAAACAACAGAGAAACACCGAATTAACGGCTCTGCAGCGGAAACTTTGGAGCGAATCTACCACTACAAAGTAAAAGAAACTAATCACCACAAGAAATCAAGAACCATCAGATTTAACGTGGCACGACAATGTGTTTACGTCCACGTAGAGGAGGGAGAAATCATTATTAAAAACAAAGAAGAAAATATAAGAGTTACAAGAATTCTCTCTCTCTTATAACTCTCAATGGTAAAAATCTCTTTTGTTCTTGACACACCTTTAAAAGGCCAACCCTGGTTTATATAGGACCAGGATGATCCTATTTCAATCCAAATTTCAACAATTCAATCAGCGCCGCCTCAGAGAGAGAAGAAAACCCAAATCTAATCCTAAATGAAAACCAAATCCAAAAAAGAAATTGCCAGAATCTGACATTAGTCGACTAGGCTAATTATTAGTTGACTAATACCAAGTATTAGTCGAGTATACCAGAATATTAGTCGACTACTGTAACATAATTCGAGAACCAACTATCTGTTTGTAGGGCCTAATCGACTATACCCAGTACTAGTCGATTAGCCCAGAACCTAGTCAATTAATTACACCTATTAGTCGACTAATCAACAAGCACAGGCTTTGTACATGTCCGTGCTTGATTACTGAATTTTGTGATATCTCCACCTGATTCTTGATTCTTCTCCAATGAATAGGAGGTACTCCAAATTCTAACAATCTCCCCTTTGACTCATGTTATTTGAGTCTCTTCGTAGAAATTAACCTCCGCTTCATTCGCCTTGCTTTCTTAACTTCAAATTCTGATACCAATTATTGTGATCTATCACCAATCAAATAATAGAGAAACACTGAATTAACGGCTCTACAGTGGAAACTTTGTGAAATCACCTAGAGGGGGGGGGGGTGAATAGGTGATGGCTATATGAATTATGGCAATAATGCGGAATTTAAAAATTAACTTAACAATTAGCACAATACACAAATTCTTGCAAATAATAGACAATATAAAAGTGCAAGTAATAAAGAGATAGAGTTTAGAGAGATTGATCAAACGCAAACACAAGGAGTTGTTTCCGAGGTTCGAGCCACGCTCTACGTCCCCGCCTTCACACTTGAAGGATTTCCACTATTGAGGATCCCACTGGATCAACAATACAAGGACACACTTGTCCGTCTCTCGTGATGCCGCAACACCACCTTGAGCACACTAGCTCGCCTTGAGGCCGATGCCTCTACAACTTCACTCAAGTAAGAAAAGAGTGATCAACATTTGATCACTTTACAAAAGCTCACTAAGCACAATCCTAGAACCAAATATGTAGATGTAGATATATGGGATTGTGTAGTGCAAAGCTAGAGAGAAGTAGAGATGTAGGCTTCAAAATGGGTGATTGGAATTTTGGCTTTTGAGAGAAAATCTTGTCTAAAAGGAAGAGCTTGGAAATCTTTAGAAATCTCTTGTAAAAATATTCTTGATGGCTCTAAAATTGTTAGTCATATCAACTGAAGTGACCTCCTATTTATAGGGGTCAAAAACATCCTAAGAGATTCGTTGGAATCAAATCCCAAAAAGAAAAACAGTCAGAAAAAATAGCTGTTGGATCTGTCAGAACTTTTGACAGAGTCCGGTCGATCGGGTCGGTCGACCGCCAACGGTCAAAAATATGACCGTTGGGGTTCATCGATCGACCGGGTCGGTCGACCGAAAACTCCTGTGAAAGCAAGTGTACATCGGTCGACCGGGTCGGTCGACTGATATAGACGTGCACAGTATTGTGCACATCGGTCGACCGGGCCGGTCGACCGGTTACTGTGAGTTCTGAAAAACAGAACTTCCAGAACCAGAAATTTTGGGTTTTTGGTTTTGGGACTTGGGTTAAATTTTGGAACTTGTAAAAACATAGAGTATGAGCATGTGTCATACTTCTATCATGTTAAAATAGTTTGATAAAAATCCTTTTGATAAAAACTTGTTTTTTTCATAAAATTGTCTTTTCAAAACTATTGTTTTTCTAAAAATCTTATTTCCAAAATATGTTCTCTTTAGAACTAAGTTGGAAATGGAATTTGAAAATCTTTTTGAAGCCATGAACCTAACTAAGAGGTGTGTGTGTGATAATCCCATAGCTCTACTTCTAATATCTAGCTTTGACAAAATATCTAAAATAAAAAATAAAAATACAAATCTTGTTTTCTTTGTCTTCTTGATCTTGTCTAGATCTTCACATCATCATCTTGATCCCGAAGCATCCTACTTGTGCATAGCTTAGGAATCTTCATTTTTGCGACGTCCAAACTTGTGAGTCTTTTAGCGGAGCCGTAAAAAACCTGTTCTTGAACCTGAAATCCTTTTAAACAAAAATATTAAATACATAACTAAATATGTTTTGTTATCATCAAAATAACTGGGATAATGGCCTTTGGGCCAACAATCTCCCCCTTTTTGATGATGGCAAAACATATGTAGTTATCACAAAATATTTTGGGTAGAGACTTCAAATGAAGCTCCCTCTCAACACATGCATATATAGAAAAACATATGTAAATGATAAACACCATATTTCCATGCCAACAAATAATACCAAATACTCATGTCATAGAATAGATGAAGGAAATGAGTTCATACATGACATAAATAAGAGATACACAACCATGTCCATGTCCACAACACATACTAAAAATACATAACCAAAGCAAAATATACATGTCCAAACACAAATAAAGTACTACATGTCCAAACACAAATCACAAAATATCCAAAACACAAATACTACAAAATATCTCTCTCAAAATAATTCTCCCCCTTTTTGACATCATCAAAAGGGGAGGTCACTCCTCAGCACCATCATCACCGTCATCGCCGTCTCCGTCATCATCACCACCTTCCTCTGAAGAAGCAACCTCCTCTGGATCCATGCCATCTACTCTGGTGCGCGTTGGTGGAACAGAAGAGCGAGCTCTGGGAGGAAATGGAGGACCGGTGGCTGGGAGTCGACAAGCAGTCGGAGTACGATCAGGAACGAGCATGTCAAATTTTGAGAAAAGTGCCTGAAACTGAACATCCACGAATCTCATGGAGTCAGCAAAATATGACATGTCGTTTCGGACCTCCGCCCGAAAAGCAGCTTCCTGAACTGAACGAGCATCCAACTCAGCACGAATAGCTGCGTCGCGCTGCTCGACCCAGGCCTGATGTGCCTCGATCTGAGAGCGGACCTCCGAAGAGACAAGAGCCAGTAACTCAGGAGGAAATGCAGGTGCTGCAGAAGAAGAAGATCCAGGTGCTGAAGATGAACCAGGACCAGCAGGAGGAAGATGTGGTTGCACAGGAGCGTGTCTACGCAGCTGAGCTTCCATCATCTTCAGGACAACTCCATTGATGTGGGTCAGGGGATTGGAGGGAGTTTCAGCGGAGAGATCAAAGTCAAGGGCCCTAAGAAGATGGGTGATAAGCATGCCGTAGGGCAAGCTTCTACCCGCAGTACGGATCTGATCAGAGCCCATATGAGACGCTATGACTCTAGGAAAGTTTACCTTAATCCCTTTAAGCAGGAAATAGATAATCAAGGGTACACAGCCCCTAGCATGGCTATACTCACCATGTTTGGGTACAATGTTGAAGAAGATAATCTTGGCAAGGACTTGAGATTGAAGAGTGTACCTACTCACAACCTCATTTCTAACCAAGCCGGGATTGTCATTCCCGTGGATTAGAGTAGAGGCGGTGAGTGAAGATTCACCCTCCGGAAATTCAAAGTCATGCAAATCATGAGAATACACATCTGCTCCACCAGTGGAGAGATGCAGAATCCTAGCAAATCGACCTATAGAAATGTCGATGTTCCTACCTAAAACCCTAGATGTGATCCGATTTCCATCGAATTCAAAATTGGCATAAAAGTAAGGAACAAGGGAGGTGTAGACTTGTTCCTTGATGGACAAGAACTCAACTAGATTATTGTTTTGCAAGATTTGAGGGATATCTAGATGTTCAAAATCCTGAATAGCTACAAATCTCCCTGAGTTGATATTTCTAGTGGAGAGATGGGAGTATCTATCAGCTGCAAGATCATTTATAAAGGGGCGAATGGGTCTAGGAGCTTGGGAGGAAGGTTGTGCAACTTCCTTTCCCTTCTCAGATCTGGAACGTTTAGGCATGATGAATAAAAATTGGATTTTTAGGTGTAATCAAGTTTAGGGCACGATCTAGATGCTTAGAAACCTAGATTGATGACAATAGATAATAGATTCCAAAGCAAGAAATGGAAATTAGAGTCAAAAATCGGATTTTTACCTTAACTGAGAAAATCCAAAACCCTAGACTGAAAATCTTGAAATTCTCCGAATCTGGCGGATGGAAGATGCTGAAATCGAAGATCTGGAAGTAGAATGAGGAAATTGAGATGGGTTTTTAATTGATTTGGATTTGGTTGAGAGTTTGGAGAGAAAAAAATTTTGGGAGAAATGGGTGTCTTCGGCTCGCTGAGAGAAGTGAGAGAGAGAGAGAAAAAGTGAAGAGAAAAGACAGTTATAGGGCAAAAATTCGACGATCGGTCGACCGGGTCGGTCGACCGAAACAACCCGAGAGCTCTGTAAATAAAGAGCGGTCGACCGGGTCGGTCGACCGATTTAACCCGAGAGCTCTGCAGGCAAGATCGGTCGACCGGGACATATAGTCGGTCGACCGATAACAGAAAAGAAATAAAAATTTCTTCTCAGGCAGAGTCGGTCGACCGGGGCTTTATAGGTCGGTCGACCGGCTTTGCCTGAAATCTGTTATCAGCAACAGACCCAAAAAAATTTTTTTTAAAATAATTTGTAGTCAAAATAGGTGTGATATATTAAACATATAGGAATACACCAACATGTTTTAAATCTTCATTAAGTTATTACAACATCAAATTCATGCAATCCCTTTTTAATTTAATTTTCATATTTAAACAAAGATTTTAAAGATGTTGAAGCCGAATACCCAGTGACGGGTTCTGAACTTCATCCTCTTGATTCCTCTTGAATGAGTTGAGGTGCGCAATTGCCATCTTTAAGGTATTTGCTTAAATAGGAAATTTTACAAATGTTTATTTTTTATTTATGAAAATAATGTGTATATGTATACAAGTATATAATCACAAATAATAACCTATACATGTGGACATACAATAAACAAGGCATGAAACAAAAGATATAAAAGTTAACACAAAGTCACATATACAACATGATAGAAAAGTAGTTCTATACAAGCATATATCAATGGAGTACAAAAGCAAACTATCAATTCTATACATATGTATACATGACTAAAAATCAAAACAAAAACTGAACATGGCATATA
Source organism: Agave tequilana (assembly GCA_038442645.1). NCBI lineage: Eukaryota > Viridiplantae > Streptophyta > Magnoliopsida > Asparagales > Asparagaceae > Agave > Agave tequilana. The sequence goes on along the minus strand of JAVJIF010016222.1, from coordinate 47,720 downwards.
CAATCATGATAGAGTTGCAAGTTTATACTAATCATGTATCAATGAGGCATAAAATTAAACTAGCAATCCTATAACAATTGTATATACAAAATTAAACTCTTAAATGGAGATGTTACCAATTTACGGGCAATCTCCAAAATTAGGTGCCTCCACGATAGCGATGCAATCTTGATGTGTTCTTTAAGCTTTGTTGCATCTACCATCCGGGCACCACCTCCTCCTAAGTCTTGGAGGGAGAAGATCCACCTATACCTGTATCATTTAAATTCGGTGGCTCTTTTGGTACCCAAATCTTAGTGGGTCCTTTGGGGTTAGATCCGGGGCGAACCCAAACAAATTTATTCTTAACATTATTCTTAGCATAACAAAATTTTTCTAAATGGCCTTTGCGGCCACAATGTGTGCAAATGTAAATTCTACCACTATTGTACATAAAAGCATGGTGATGTGTGTGTGCATGTTTATGTGTAGCATGTTTATGATGAACATGTTTCCCTTGGGCTACTCCCTTAGGAAATTTAGATGCAAGCTTGTTAAAATCAAATGCACATTTCTTTAAAGTTTTATCTAAAGAATCAACACGTTTTTGAATTTCAACAAAAACATTTTTATCATTAGAAATCATGGGGGGTTTTCCTTTATTAGCTACCTTATACTTATCAAAATCATTTTTCAATTTTTCAAAAGAACTAGATAACTCATTTTTCTCTTTTAAACAAATTTCAAGTTTATTTTTCAAAACATCATTTTCTTTTCTTAATTTCTTATTATGAGATTGTGAAATCTCATACCTATGTTGCAATTCTTCAAAAAATTGAGCAAGTTCATCCATTGTGAGATCATCATCATCAATGGTAGTTTCTAGACATACCTTAGATGAATCCTCACCTTGTGCCATAAAGCACATGTTGGCGGCGTCGTGCTCCTCTTCGGATTCCGACTCCGAATCATCCCATGTAGCGGCCAAGGCTTTCTTCTTTCTTTGCCCATTCTTGGATGTGGTTGCTTGTAGAGCGGGGCAATCGGCAATTAGGTGACCGATCTTCTTGCAATGAAAGCAAGGACCGGGTTCTTCTCTTTTCTTCTCGTACCTTCCTTGAGGCTTCCCTCTTCGGAAGTTACTTTGCCGTCCCTTCTTGTAAAACATCTTGCCCACCTTACGGATGAGCATGGCGAAATCCTCATCGCAATCTTCGGATGAGTCGTCTTCCTCAATGGTAGTAGGAGTGGCTTTGAAGGCAATCGTCTTCTTCTTTGGTGCCTCCCTCTCTTCTCTAACTTTCATCTCCATCTCATGCGTCTTGAGATTTCCGATGAAGCCGGAGAAGTCCATCTCCTCTTTGTCGTTGAGCTCCTTGAGTGTGGTCGCCTTGACTTCCCAAGCTTTGGGAAGAGCTCTAATCACCTTCCTTATCTTTTGATCATTATCAATCTTGTCGCCTAAGGAAGAAAGAGCATTAGTTATTTTTGTAAAAGGGGTGAGCATATCATCAATGCTCTCATTATCAAACATGTAAAAGTTCTCATATTGAGAACGTAGCAAGTCAACTTTGGCTCTCTTGACTTGAGACGTTCCCTCATGAGTTACAATGAGTATGTTCCAAACCTCAAATGCGGATTTACAATTAATTATGCGTGCAAGGTCATCCTCATTTAATGCTTGGGTTAATGCATATTGTGCCCTAGCATTAGCCTCATAGTCTTTGGAAGTATCCTCGGACCATGTGCTCTCATCACTAGTGGGTTCAATAAAATCTTTGGTAATGGCCCTAGCTACCCTAACTCCTAGGGATTTAAGGAAGAGATTCATTTTCACCTTCCAAATGGGGAAGTTTAAACCATCAAACTTGGGTGGGGATTTAATGCTAGAAAAGTCCATGGATGCCATGAATGCACAAGCAAATGTAAATGCAACACAAATGTATATAGCCAAATATGGATCTCCCTAAGGTGGTTAGACCTAAGTTGTAGGGTTAGGCTCTGATACCAATTGAAATCACCTAGAGGGGGGGTGAATAGGTGATGGCTATATGAATTATGGCAATAATGCGGAATTTAAAAATTAACTTAACAATTAGCACAATACACAAATTCTTGCAAATAATAGACAATATAAAAGTGCAAGTAATAAAGAGATAGAGTTTAGAGAGATTGATCAAACGCAAACACAAGGAGTTGTTTCCGAGGTTCGAGCCACGCTCTACGTCCCCGCCTTCACACTTGAAGGATTTCCACTATTGAGATCCCACTGGATCAACAATACAAGGACACACTTGTCCGTCTCTTGTGATGCCGCAACACCACCTTGAGCACACTAGCTCGCCTTGAGGCCGATGCCTCTACAACTTCACTCAAGTAAGAAAAGAGTGATCAACACTTGATCACTTTACAAAAGCTCACTAAGCACAATCCTAGAACCAAATATGTAGATGTAGATATATGGGATTGTGTAGTGCAAAGCTAGAGAGAAGTAGAGATGTAGGCTTCAAGATGGGTGATTGGAATTTTGGCTTTTGAGAGAAAATCTTGTCTAAAAGGAAGAGCTTGGAAATCTTTAGAAATCTCTTGTAAAAATATTCTTGATGGCTCTAAAATTGTTAGTCATATCAACTGAAGTGACCTCCTATTTATAGGGGTCAAAAACATCCTAAGAGATTCGTTGGAATCAAATCCCAAAAAGAAAAACAGTCAGAAAAAATAGCTGTTGGATCTGTTAGAACTTTTGATAGAGTCCGGTCGACCGGGTCGGTCGACCGCCAACGGTCAAAAATATGACCGTTGGGGTTCATCGGTCGACCGGGTCGGTCGACCGAAAACTCCTGTGAAAGCAAGTGTACATCGGTCGACCGGGTCGGTCGACTGATATAGACGTGCACAGTATTGTGCACATCGGTCGACCGGGCCGGTCGACCGGTTACTGTGAGTTCTGAAAAACAGAACTTCCAGAACCAGAAATTTTGGGTTTTTGGTTTTGGGACTTGGGTTAAATTTTGGAACTTGTAAAAACATAGAGTATGAGCATGTGTCATACTTCTATCATGTTAAAATAGTTTGATAAAAATCCTTTTGATAAAAACTTGTTTTTTTCATAAAATTGTCTTTTCAAAACTATTGTTTTCCTAAAAATCTTATTTCCAAAATATGTTCTCTTTAGAACTAAGTTGGAAATGGAATTTGAAAATCTTTTTGAAGCCATGAACCTAACTAAGAGGTGTGTGTGTGATAATCCCATAGCTCTACTTCTAATATCTAGCTTTGACAAAATATCTAAAATAAAAAATAAAAATACAAATCTTGTTTTCTTTGTCTTCTTGATCTTGTCTAGATCTTCACATCATCATCTTGATCCCGAAGCATCCTAGTTGTGCATAGCTTAGGAATCTTCATTTTTACGACGTCCAAACTTGTGAGTCTTTTAGCTGAGCCGTCAAAAACCTGTTCTTGAACCTGAAATCCTTTTAAACAAAAATGTTAAATACATAACTAAATATGTTTTGTTATCATCAAAATAACTGGGATAATGGCCTTTGGGCCAACACTTTGGAGCGGATCTACCACTAGCAAGCAAAAAAAACTAATCACCACAACAAACTAAGAAACACCAGATTTAACGTAGTTCGGCAATATGGCTACGTCCATCAGGAGGAGGGAAGAAATCTTTATTGAAAACACAGAAGAAAATATAAGAGTTACAAGAATTATCTTCTCTTATAACTCTCAGTAATTAAAATCTCTTTTATTCTTGACACACCTTTAAAAGGACAACCATAAGGGGTTTATATAGGACCTAGGATGATCCTAATCTAACCAAAACTTCAACAATCCAATCAACACCACCTCAGAGAAAGAAGAAAACCTGAATCCAATTCAAACTGGAAATAGAAGCAAAAAAGAAAACTGCCAGAACCAAGTATTAGTCGACTAGGACTAAGTATTAGTCAATTAATATCAAGTATTAGTCGACTATACCACAATATTAGTCGATTACTATAACACAATCGAAACCCGACTCTCTATTTGTAGGGCCTAGTCGACTATACCCAGTACTAGTCGACTAGCCCAGAACCTTGTCGACTAATAACACCTATTACTCGACTAATCAATATGCACAGAACATGTACATGTCTGTGCTTGATTTTTGAAGCTTGTAATACCTCCACTTCATCCTTGATTATTCTCAAATGAATATGAGGCACTCTAAATACTAACAATTTCCACCTTGACTCATGTTCATTGAGTCTCTTCGTATAAATTGACCTTTGCTTCATTCTGATTAGTCTACAGTTCTGCATTATTATATCATATTTTCCCACTGATTTATGAATAAAATATCGGTCTAAACCGTGTTTTGGTCTCTCTTGTAGATAATCAAGACAAGGAGGACAAAAGGGTAATAAGAGCATAATTAAACCCATTTTCGGGTAATTAAATCCGCAATACTTAGAGGCCAAGCAAGGGATCTTCTAAAGATATATTGAGCCTAGACTCTTGCTCACGTCAGACGAATATACGGATGAAAATACCCGAAACGGAGTATACCAAGAAGGTCCTAGAAGCGATGGGAATCACTCGCCAAAAACCAGGGACCTAAGTCCCTGGTATTGCCACGGAAACACGACAATAGTCATGTTTCCGTGGAAATTTAGTCTCGCCTTCCAGATGCTTCATTCGCCTATATATACCCTGTAGAGGCCCAGAACGGAAGCAGATTTGAGATTTAGGCTAGGTTCTCTATCTTTTAATGTAGGGCAGTGTAGGTGTTCTTCTTCTTTTATTTAGTATTTTCTTTTCTTTTTAGATCATGTATTAGGGCAGAGAGATTCAGAGAGAGAAAGAGAGAGATTGATGTGATAAATGGTAACAATCTATGTAAAGGTGTCTCCTTTCTTCTTCATTGTAATCTTCTCAATCTTTTACATGATGCTTGGCTAATCTTTCTTCTCATGACAATCTAACTACTGGCCCCTAACCATCTAACCCCTTACTTGATAATCCACATGAATCTAGTAGCCTCTACAAGGCCTTACTCTTGCAAGAGCCATTGATGGCTCATGATGATGGAATCTTATATTCTAACATTTCTAACACCTAACCCACTAACTTGCTAACTTGTAAAATCTTCTTTATTTCATGCTTACCTCTAATCAGTTATGATGATTTAATAGTAACTTGCAATTGTTATGTGGTATGAATATGTTGTTTGAATGTAGAAGAACCATCTTATTTGCCATGCTCTGTATCATCTCTTGAAGCCAAGGATTAGTGATGGCCAAGGATCCATGTGAGGCAACTATCACTAAGAGGTTAGAATGGTTAGTAGAGCAATTGATAGTTAGTAGCCATGAGTTTTCTTTTATCTTGTTTTAAGAATCATTTTCGAAACCTTTTTATCATTTTCTTATCGATGTTTTCACCAACTTCTTAGTTCATCTTTATTTCATCTTCTTTTCTATTTTGTCTTCCATCCAACCCACTTCTCTTTCGTTTTCACAACGTCATTTTATCGCCTTCTCTATCTATCATTTACGGATTTCTTTTCTTTTCTTTCCTAATTCTTTAACAAAGAAGACTTGTTAACAACCAACGTGAATAAGAACTGTTAATGCTTCTATCGCCTCCCGTCCCTGTGGATTCGACCCGTTGAGCTAATGCTATAACGGAAATATCGAGGGAACATTAGCACATATACATTTTCACTGATTTCATAAAGACACATTTTCGAGTGCTAGTTCCGTCCCGATCAAATTTTTGGCGTCGTTGCCGGGGATGGGAATGGTTTTGATTTCACGTTTTTGTTAACATTTCCTTCTCTATTTTGGTGTGCAGGGCAATTTTTACAGATTCTGTGCATTGCAGAAGGCCACCCTTCCTTGCCTCTCTCTGCTTTAGAAAGCAGAAAGCTCGTTTCTAGAACCTTGCCGCTGAAATCAAAGCAAAATCGCGCAAGCGTGGCAATTGTATTTTGTCTTTTGCAGGGACTTTGCAAGTTGCATATATTGTTATATTCTGCTGCTAATTTTCTGCTTTGATTGCTGATTTGTCACATACATTACATTTATATTGTCACTTTACCACACTTATTAGCTAATAAATTCTATTAATAAGTTGTCTTTTTCTTTGCTAAATGTATGCCCACGTGCTTAAAGGAAAAAAGGAGAAACAAGCCCAAAAGCCCACCAATTCTGAATTAATTCAGAATAAATTTGAAGTGAAGAAAGCTGGGCTAAATCCTGGCAAATCAAGAGGTTGAGAAAAATCCTCCATGAATCGAGTGGTTGAAGCTACAGAATCAAGGCTGTTTCGTCAACAGTTTGGAGCAGAAACCAGAAATCCAGAAGCATATACGCGACCAACATCAAAGCAGGAAGCTACCCCCCTTTGGTGTGGCCACGTGGCCACACTAGGACCACGAAAATGCGGCCCAAGCCGCGTTTCCGCGGCACAACAGAGTCTGTTGGGGGAGCGTTTGCTCCCCCAATCTTCCTGGGATTCGCCTCCTTTAGTTTTTGGCTATAAATACCTCTTTCAGCAGAGAAAAAGGGAGCGAAGACTAGGATTAAGTTTTGCATTTATTTTCTTAAGATTTAGGCTCTTTGTTAGCTAGAAAGAAAGTTGTAATCTTGCTTTTTAAGTTGTAGTCCAGTTTCAAAAACTTGTGAGAGAGAGGACTGAGAGCTTGTACTTAAAGATTGAAGTGACAGCAATACAAAAGTTGAGCCAATTTCTCTTCCACTTGCAGTACGGTATGGGTTACATTATGTCTTTGTTTTCTTCTTCTTTCTCCACGGATAACTAAACATCTTTCTGGTCTTTCTATCGAACTCTCTCTTGCTTTTCTTCTCTCTTATTTTTAAAAGAAAAAGTCCCGATGACTCATATGAATGCCTTACTTAAAAGCCTTTCTTTTTGAAAGTGTTCTTGAAGGCACATGAGGATGGGTTTGGATGTTGAATTCACAACTCTTTCATGAACATCTCTTGAATCATTTTTAATTTATTCTTGCTTCTTCGCGCTTGATTTTTTAACATTCGATTCTCCGATTTCTTGAAGAAAAAGACTCAACTCTTCTAACATCTTATGTGCTTTACTTAAAGCTTTCTAAAAGACAACTCTAAGTTTTGCAAATGATCATCTAAGGGACTTAGCATCTTAAGAGAAGAATAACCAATTGAGTAGTGAGATAGTGAGCCCAGACTTTCTTTATTATTACAAACAACAACACAATTTCTAAGTTTTCAAAATCACCTTCTCCAAAACCTTTTCTAAAAGTTGCAATTTTTCTTTCATTCATCTCTTTCTTTCCATTCTCTTTTTCCTAAAAAACGAACACAATTCCTTGTTTTAAAAACGAATCACCGAAAAGCTTCCATCGCATCCCTCCTTGTGGACACGACCCGTTAGCCACGAGCTACACGGTAAATTCTTGAACTCATTGGTTGTTTCTCTTTATTTTAGCAATCAATTTTTGGCGCCGTTGCCGGGGAGGGAACGGTGTAGTTGTTTTAACAAGTTTTGTGTGTTTGTTTCAGGGACTTGAAGATCAAGATCTAGCATTCAAGCTTTGCCAAGAAGACTTGCAAATTCTGTACCCCTACTCTCGAAAGTAGGAAACAGAATTTCAAGAAATTGCTTTGCAAAATCTGAAAATTTTCATTGGACTACTAAAAATTTTGTTTTGCAGGATATATTGCTCGCAAAAATTTTAGTTTTTATATGTCATATTTGTGCTAGTTTCACTATCCAACATCCCTGTTTTAAGTCAACAGTAAAATATTCGTTGAGAAGTTAAAAATTGATTAGACATTTGCATTCTAGGCACGAGTCTTTTTAATTCCTTTACTTTACTGTTGAAGAGAGCTGGAGACAAGGTATATATGCATAGCATATAGTTTAGGAAACATTCTTGGGTGATTTTGCTTTTGAATGCTACTTTTCTATATCTTGCACACTTTGCACGAATCAATTCTAAGGGCAAAACCCAAATCAAGATAAGGTGGGGAAGTCATTACCCTTCCTTAGCCCACAAACCATCTCCAAGCACGCACAACCTAAGCCTAAGTAAAATTTGATAGACGTTGGCCTTAGGGACATCTCGAACTCACTAGGAGATTATCCTAAAGAGGGAAGGTGTTGGAAATTGACTCCTGCTAAATCAGTGTCTAGGAAGGGGATTGAGGGCCGAAAGCTCAAAGATTGGTGGTTACTTAATTAAGGAACGTCTTTGACTGAAAACCTCCCACCAATCTTGCCCTGACCTGGCTGATTAGCTTGTGGTCGAAGTCTACATTCTACCTCTTGTGGACAATCAACCAGTTAGGAGTTGTCTAGGTCCAGGTTACCTTAGACTAGGCATGGTTGATTTCTATTGTTGACTGTTGTTTGAACTTGTTGTGATTGTGATTGTGTTTGTGTATGCAAGTGTGATCAAGAGACCCCAATTCATCTAGGTTGACTAGAAACACATCACCACCCAAGTTTGAACCAAGACCAGATCCGGTAATGGCTCAATCCACATCACTGCAGGATAGGTTCTACCCGATTAGGACCTCACTTCCATCTTGCATTTCACTTCCATCGGTTGGTGAATACAATTTCGAGCTCAAGCCCTAATTCATCAACACATTCCCCAAGTTTCATGGTCTAGAGTCCGAAGATGCCTACTTCTTCATAAGAGAATTTGAGGAGGTATGTCTAATGATGAAAATCTCACACCTTGTAGACGACGCTATTAGGTTGAGATTTATCCCATTCGCACTTAAGGACCTAGCAAAGAAGTGGCTCTACAGCTTAGCAGCCGGTTCCATCACATCTTGGGATGGTTTCATCAAGGTTTTCTTGAAGAAATTCTATCCTATCCATAAAACCGCTCTCATTAGGAAGACGATCATGCAATTCAAACAAGAACCTAGTGAACCGTTCTGGAGGTACTTTGAACGCTTTAAGGACCTCCTTGTCCAATGTCCACATCATGAAATAGAGAAATGGCGACAATGCCAAATTCTCTATGACGGTTTAGACTATTCCACCAAAACCCTTCTTGAAAGTATGTGCCAAGGGGGTTTCTTGCAGAAAGATGAAGATGAAGGATGGGATTTGTATGAAAATTTAGCTGAGAAGACCATCCAATGGGAATCTGCTAGTGAGACCTCTAAGAATCCTAATTCCATCTCTTCAAAAGGAGGTCTCCATTCCATAGAATCGTCCATCGCTAATGAGACTAAGTTAGCAAACCTGGCTAGAAGACTGGAAGCTCTAGAAATGAAAGAACCAAGTCCAGTCAATCAAGTCAGCCCGAACCAATTTCCACCCCTGGGCTGCACTTACTGTCAAGCCATGAATCATGTGTTCGAGGAGTGCCCAGTGTTTCAGGCTCAGCAATCCTACCATGAACCGATGAATGCGGCCTTTGCAAGGCCGAACAATAAACCTTACGCTCCAACGTACAATCCCGGTTGGAGAAATCACCCTAATTTCTCATGGAGCCAAAACAACAATGACCATTCACGATCCAATCATGCTAGCCACTTCCATCATGGTAATAATTCTTCCAATCATCAACCCAACTTCTCCAATTTCCATAATAATTCTCCCAACCATCCACCAAACTTTCCGAATTATCAACAGAACTTTCCTAATCAAGCTCCACAATCCTCCTTCCAGAATCCTCAATTAGAAAGGAGAATGACTGACTTTGAAAGAAACATGGAATGATATATGAAAAACCAAGACTCTATCATGCAAACCATTCAGAGGTTAGAGGTTCAAATGAGTCAACTAGCCAACCCACAGAATGAGAGACAAAAGGGTACCCTGCCTAGTCAGCCAGTCACCAATCTGAGGAATTCCCAACAAGCTCATTTGGTTGAGGATCCTTCATTCAATCAATGTCATGCTATCCATACATTGATGTCAGGAAAGAGAGTTGATAACCAAGTGTCAACATCACCCATTCCCATTCAGCACAACCAAAATCAAGCCTCCACCTCATCTAATCCAATTTCTTCCAATTCTGACGAGTCTGAAAAAATAAGTCAGCCAGCCAGGTGCATCAGCCTATAGTACCATTTCCTAATAGGCTGAAAAACAACAAACAAAATCCTCACATGGACAAGATAATCGAGATGTTTAACCAAGTGAAGATAAATGTGCCACTTCTTGATGCCATCCAATAAGTTCCTTCCTATGCTAAGTTTCTTAAGGACATGTGCACCAAGAAGAGAAAGACTAATGTTCCTAAAAAGGTCTTCTTAGCCACTAATATTAGTGAGCTATTTTCGGGTCCTATCCCTGTTAAGTACAAAGATTCAGATAGTCCCACCATTGCCTGCACAAAGGACAAGCCGAAATTAGTCGTGCACTTCTTGACTTGGAGGCAAGTATCAACTTGCTTCCATTCTCTGTTTATCAACAACTCGGGTTGGGTGACCTTAGTCCAACTCGAGTCACCATCCAACTGGCTGACCGTTCTGTTAAAGTTCCAAAAGGAAAAATTAATGATGTCCTGATCCGGGTAGGAGAGTTCATATACCCTGTCGATTTCATAGTTCTAGAGACACAACCTGTGTCCAACTCCAATCGTAGGGCTCAAACTCCTGTTATCCTAGGTCGACCATTCCTTGCTACTGCTAACGCCATCATCAATTATAGGAATGGGTCTATGAGGTTAACCTTTGGGGACATGACCAGAGAAGTTAATGTCTTCAATCTAGGAAAATAACCCCGCGATGTCGAGGACCAAACATTTGAAGTCAACCTAATTGAGAACTTGACAAGTGAACACGAGGAAGAATTGGAATCAGAAGTGGAGATTGACTTCGAGTTAGAGTCTGACAACTTTAATCTTGATCAAGTTGTAGATTCTGCTGTGAATTGGGCCTCAAACCCTATTTCACCAACAATGGAGCCAACAGATTTGACTAGTCCCTCTAGTGAGCCTTCCTCTTCCTTAGAATTAAAAGCCCTACCTGCGCATCTCAAGTACGCTTATCTAGGCGAACAAGAGACTTTTCCGTCATCATTGCCTCCCATTTAAATGACGGGGAAGAGAAAGATTTGAAATCAATTCTAAGAAAACATAAGGAAGCCATCGGGTGGACTATGACTGATATCAAGGGATTAAGTCCAACCATCGTTCAACACCGCATCCATCTCAATGAAGGAGCCACACCCAAGAGAGACCCGCAGCGTAAGTTAAACCCTATAATGCAAGAGGCTGTTCATGCTGAAATCATAAAACTCTTAGATAATGGGATAATTTATCCCATTTCTGATAGCCAATGGGTCAGTCCTGTCCACGCGGTCCCAAAGAAATCTGGTTTCACCGTAGTAAAAAATGAGAACAAAGAGTTGGTTCAAACTCGACTTCCCACGAAGATTCGAGTATGCATTGACTATAGGAAACTAAATGCTGCAACTCGTAAGGACCATTTTTCACTTCCCTTCATTGATCAAATGCTTGAACGTTTGGCGGGTCACGAGTACTACTGTTTCTTGGATGGTTACTCGGGCTATAACCAAATCCCTATCGCTCCTGAGGACCAAGAAAAGACTACGTTCACATGTCCATTTGGGACATTTGCTTATCGTCGAATGCCCTTATGCTTATGCAATGCCCCAGCAACGTTTCAACGTTGCATGTTGAGTCTTTTCTCAGATATGGTAGAACGCTTCTTAAAAATCTTCATAGATGATTTCTCCATCTACGAAGATTCATTCACTCAATGTCTCCACCATCTTGAACTCGTCCTCCAATGTTGTGCTGAGAAAAATCTGACACTGAATTGGGAGAAATGCCACTTCATGGTAAAACATGGAATTGTCTTGGGTCATGAAATCTCCAAAAAAGGAATTGAAGTGGATAGAGCCAAAATCGAGGTTATTGCTAAGCTTCCCATGCCCAAATGCGTTAAGGACATTAGATCCTTCTTAGGACACGCTGGTTTTTACCGACGATTTATCAAGGATTTTAGCAAAATTGCTAGGCCCTTGACTAATCTGTTAGCTAAGGATGTGTCCTTCACTTTCGATGCTGAATGCATAAATTCTTGGGAGAAGCTTAAGAGTGAGCTTATTTCTGCACCAATCATATCTGCACCGGATTGGTCTAAGCCGTTTGAGATCATGTGCGACGCTTCTGATTTTGCCATAGGCGCTGTCCTAGGACAACGCATTGATAACAAGCAGCATGTGATCTACTACTCTAGTAGGAGTCTTAACGATGCTCAAATGAACTACACTACGACCGAGAAGGAATTCTTGGCAGTAGTGTTTGCCTTAGAGAAGTTTCGTCCCTACCTACTAGGGTCCAAAACCACCGTTTTCACTGATCATTCTGCGCTTAGGTACCTCATGATGAAGAAGGATGCCAAGGCCCGACTCATTCGTTGGATCCTCCTTCTTCAAGAATTCGATCTTGAGATTCGAGATAAGAAAGGCGTAGAAAATGTCGTTGCTGACCACCTCTCATAGATCCCTAATTCTCCATACAACGAATCACTCATCAATGAGGATTTTCCTGATGAACATCTCTTAACTATCTCTAGGGAACCTTGGTTTGCTGATATAGTGAATTACTTAGTCACAAACTAAACTCCATCTCATTGGTCCAAAAATGATGTGCACCAGTTCTTGTCCCAAATCCGGTATTTCTTTTGGGAGAAACCGTATCTTTTCAAGTACTGTTCTGACCAAATTATTAGGAGATGCATTCCCAATGAGGAGGTTAAGAGTGTTTTATCCTTCTGTCACGAACTTGCATGCGGTGGACACTTTGGTCCCCGCAAGACTGCTGAAAAGGTGCTACAAAGTGGGTTTTATTGGCCCACTCTGTTCAAGGATACTTATGAATTTTGCAAGACGTGCCCTAGATGCCAAATGGTAGGAATGATCTCACACCGAAATATGATGCCCCTCAACCCAATTCTAGAAATAGAACTCTTTGATGTTTGGGGCATCGACTTTATGGGTCCATTTCCTAACTCATTTGGAAACCAATACATATTGGTTGCTGTGGATTACGTGTCCAAGTGGGTAGAAGCCATTCCGTGTAAAACTAATGATAACAAAGTTGTCATCAAGTTTTTGAAAGAAAACATTTTTTTCCGCTTCGGAACCCCTCGTGCTATCATCAGTGATAATGGCACCCACTTTTGCAATAGATCTTTTGAGGCCCTTATGCGAAAGTATGCCATAACTCACAAGTTGACCACACCATATCATCCTTAAACCAGTAGGCAAGTTGAGGTTTCAAATAGACAAGTCAAGCTTATATTGGAGAAAACTGTGAACCAAAACCGGAAGGATTGGTCCATCAAACTTGTAGATGCTCTATGGGCCTACAGGACCGCCTTCAAGACAATTCTAGGATTGTCTCCCTATAGGTTAGTCTATGGCAAACCTTGTCACTTGCCCGTTGAGTTAGAGCACCGAGCCTTATGGGCAATCAAGCAATTGAATTTCGACTTGACTAAGGCGGTGACCTTCGGAAATTACAAATTTCCGAATTTGAGGAGTTGAAAAATGAAGCCTATGAAAATTCTAGGATCACTAAAGAGAGAGTCAAGATTTTCCATGACAAGAACATCGCAAGAAAAACCTTTGTTCCCGGACAAAAAGTCTTACTCTATAATTCTAAGCTTCATATTTTTCAAGAAAAATTGAAATCGAGATGGACTGGGCCATTCGTTGTAAAAATCGTGTTTCCATACGGTGCAGTTGAGATCAGTGACCCCAAGAATAGAAATGACTTTAAGGTAAATGGTCAACGCCTTAAACCTTTCTTGAAATCGGTGCCGGTAGATGAAACGGTAATGGGTCTTTTTGACCAAGTGTATCGGTAACTTTCCTCCTTCTCATTTTATTTCATGAACTTATACATTTCTTTCATACATTGGGGACAATGCATGAGATAAGTGTGGGGGAGGGTTCTAACATGACTGATATAAAGATAAAAAAAATGAATATATATATAAAAAAATAAAAATAAATAAAAAAAGAAAAAAAATTTTTGAAAAGGGTAGACAGTATTTAATATATTTTTTGTAAGAATTTAAGTCAATTTTAAGGAATAGGAGAATCATAATTAGGATTTTTTACACTTGGTCAAAATAAGATGATTTGTTTGATTTTTAGGGTCAGGAAGAAAATTTGTGAAAGTAATTTAGTCTTGATATTTACCTTGATGACATATGCACACAAAATACACTTACACACTTAGGGTTTAAAAACAGAGACTCTTATGCCTTATAAAAAAAATGAAAAAAAAAACAAGTCTAATTATTGGTTAGCTAGGTGCTTTGGCCTAAGCAGGCCTTAGTATTTATGCAAAAGATAATTAGATGAGTTTGGAAAAAAAAATTGTGTATCCTCTGATTAAGCTGGGTAATTATGCCTCATGAAGCATAAGTATTCACGCCTAAAAGGGATACATGGTATAAATAAAACCTTGGTTTCGTGGCCTTATCTGCTTGAGTGTTTAAGTCCTTAGGGGTGTTTTTTCACCTGGTGCCCTAAAACTATCCGCTTTGGGTGTCATCGACTGAATGCTCGTTACATGGGCAGATTAGAAAGCCTAATAGAATTGAGGAATAAATTTCACCAAAAATAAATAAATATAAGGCATAGGAGTTAATGTTGAAAAAACCCTTAGTAAACTTCACAGTCACGATGGTGCATACGACTCAGGGTAAATTAATAGACTAGATGAGAAGTACAATTTGACTCCTTACTTTAATTGATGACATGTTTTTGAATAGAGACTAAGTTTAGGAATGAAAGATTTGATATTCCTATAACTTATAGATTACTTAAGCTCTCACAAATATACTTCAAATATTCTCCCCTTCAAAAAAAAAGAGAAGAAAAGAAAAAATAATGCTTTTCGAAAATACTAACTTTTTTCTCTTTCTTTTTTGAATTTTGTGGGTGTAATCCGCTGAAAACCCTCACGAGACAAAACTCGTCCTCTAGGGGTAACCTAGAGGTTTAACAGTTTGTTGCACATGCTCAGTGCAATCGAGTGACCTGCGAAAGTGGTCCAATAATTGATTCGAGTTAGTCTGATGTTTTGCTCGAGAGCGAGCAAAAGATAAGTGTAGGGGTGTGATTTGTCACATACAATGCATTTATATTGTCACTTTACCACACTTGTTAGCTAATATATTCTATTAATAAGTTGTCTTTTTCTTTGCTAAATGTAAGCCCACGTGCTTAAAGGAAAAAAGGAGAAACAAGTCCAAAAGCCCACCAATTTCTGAATTAATTCAGAATAAATTCGAAGTGAAGAAAGCTGGGCTAAATCTTGGCAAATCAAGAGGTTGAGAAAAATCGTCCATGAATCGAGTGGTTGAAGCCACAGAATCAAGGCTGTTTCGTCAACAGTTGGGAGCAGAAACCAGAAATCCAGAAGCATATACGCGACCAACATCAAAGCAGGAAGCTACCCCCCTTTGGTGTGGCCACGTGGCCACACCAGGGCCGTGGAAACGCGGCCCAACAGAGTATGTTGGGGAGCATTTGCTCCCCCAATCTTCCCGGGATTCGCCTCCTTTAGTTTTTGGCTATAAATACCTCTTTCAGCAGAGAAAAAGGGAGCGAAGACTAGGATTAAGTTTTGCATTTATTCTCTTAGGATTTAGGCTCTTTGTTAGCTAGAAAGAAAGAAAGTTGTAATCTTGTTTTTTAAGTTGTAGTCCAGTTTCAAAAACTTGTGAGAGAGAGGACTGAGAGTTTGTACTTGAAGATTGAAGTGACAGCAATACAAAAGTTGAGCCAATTTCTCTTCCACTTGCAGTACGGTATGGGTTACATTATGTCTTTGTTTTCTTCTTCTTTCTCCATGGATAACTAAACATCTTTCTGGGCTTGCTATCAAACTCTCTCTTGCTTTTCTTCTCTCTTGTTTTTAAAAGAAAAAGTCCCGATGACTCATATGAATGCCTTACTTAAAAGCCTTTCTTTTTGAAAGTGTTCTTGAAGGCACATGGGGATGGGTTTGGATGTTGAATTCACAACTCTTTCATGAACATCTCTTGAATCATTTTTAATTTATTCTTGCTTCTTCGCGCTTGATTTTTTAACATTCGATTCTCCGATTTCTTGAAGAAAAAGACTCAACTCTTCTAACATCTTATGTGCTTTACTTAAAGCTTTCTAAAAGACAACTCTAAGTTTTGCAAATGATCATCTAAGGGACTTAGCATCTTAAGAGAAGAATAACCAATTGAGTAGTGAGATAGTGAGCCCAGACTTTCTTTATTATTACAAACAACAACACAATTTCTAAGTTTTCTAAATCACCTTCTCCAAAACCTTTTCTAAAAGTTGCAATTTTTCTTTCATTCATCTCTTTCTTTCTATTCTCTTTTTCCTAAAAAATGAACACAATTCCTTGTTTTAAAACGAATCACCGAAAAGCTTCCATCGCATCCCTCCTTGTGGACACGACCCGTTAGCCACGAGCTACACGATAAATTCTTGAACTCATTGGTTGTTTCTCTTTATTTTAGCAATCAATTGCCTGACACATTGTAATAAATTAACGAACTAAAATACGATATTTTGAAAGCTTTTAAAAACACATTTGCATTTAGGCACGTGTCAATTCAATTCCAATATACTGTATTTTGTTCTGTTATTCTGATCTGGACTGAAGTGTACATATGGCATTGCATATAGCATAGGACAAACGCGTGGGTAATTTACTCTCTTTGTGTTATATTCTTGTCTATACTGCATACTTACACGAATTGAAATTAAGGACAAAACCATACAAGATGAGGTAAGGATTTCATCACCCTTCCTTAGCCAAAAAATCACCTCCCCACTCACACAACCCAAGCCCTAATAAAAAATGATAGACGTTGGCCCCTAGAGACATCTCGAATTCATTAAGAGATTGACCGAGGGTGGAACTTATTTTGAATCTTACTTTAGTGAAATCGATGTCTAAGGTTGGGGATTAAGAGGTTACGCCTCAAAGATACCGTGGTTTGGCGTAATTAAGGCCCGTTACTTACGCACGGATACCTCCCACCGTATTTTGCCCCTAACTGGCCGATTAGCTTGTGGTCGGATTCATACAACAACCTCCCCCAGGTAATCGACCAGTTCGGAGTCGTCTAGGTCTAGGTCAACCCTGATATAGGCTTGATTTTAATTTTCTTTCTTTTTATTTGTTGTTTGATTTTTCTTTTTTGTTTGTGTTTGTTTGTGAAATGAAATTCAACAATAACAATTCTTTCAATTCTAATATGAATCCATATTTCGCACCGACCCCATTTGTTTTGAATAATTCCATTCCAGTTTTTCACAATAAGAACCAACCAAATATACTGGGTTGGACTTATTCGAATCAATAGAACTCATACCCCTAATCTTATGACTAGAATTTCAAAAATAATTTCAATTCGTCACAGAGTCAATGGAAATTCACCACCCCGCGTCAAATTTTCCACCACCTTGACCACAATCTTCACAATTTTCACAATATCCATTTTCCAATTTTGCTTCCTATACTCCTTTTCTAAAACCACCAATTGAAGTAAAATCTGAGTTAGAAAAGAGTATAGAAGCCAATCTACAAGAGGCCGAGCGACAATTTCAGAAAATGATGGCCTTTCTAATTCCATAATATTTTCAAGAGTCTTACTCAGTTCCACCTCCTCATAATGAACAACCATCTGCCCTGGAAATGAGTAAGGAACTCTTGTATGAGTCTAAGCTTCAATCTCAAAACATGTTGGACTCACAGTCTTCCCAATCTTTCCAAAACCTAAATTCTTATACTCCCTTTCTGGAACATCCACTTGCAAAAAAATCAAGTCTAGAAAAGAGTATAGAAATCTTGCAGGAGTCCGCATTATATTTCAACAATCTTCTTCTCAGTCTATTGACAGGTTAAAAACACAATTGAGTCAATTGGTCAACATTTATAGGAATGAGGAAACTCTCTCTTATCAACCTTTGACTAATTAAAATAGCTCTAACTCTATCAATTTGACCCATGACTCTTGTTGTTTTGGAAACCAAGATTCCTACACTCCCATTCTAGAATATCCATTTCAAGAAACATCACATTTAGAAAAGAGTATAGAAGTCATGTAGGAGTCCGCACTACAATTTTAAAAATCTTCTGTCCAGTCTATTAATAGGTTGGAAACACAATTGAGCCAATGGTCAACATTTATAGGAATGAGGAACTCTCTACCTTTGACCAATTCAGCTACTCCTAATTTTATTGATCTGACCCAGGACTCTTGTTATTCTAGAAACCAGGATTCAATTTCAGCACACCCATCTGAACTTGACCAAACTTTAAATGTTGAAAATCCCATTGACATTTTGGCAAGTTATCCTTTTCCTAAAATTGAACTTGAGCATGAATATGATTCTGAACTTCAACTTGATAATTCAATTTTACTGCCTGATTCTATAATAACTGAGGTGTTTTTACTTGATTTCAGGCCTTTTCCCGAGTCAGCATTGAATCCTGTGCCTATCCATTATGAAATTGAATCACCAATCTTTTATGATCAACAAACTGAACTTGACTAATTTCATACTTTTGAATGTCCCATTGATAAATTGACAAGTTTTCCTTTTAAAGAAATTGAACTTCGACAAGAATGTAACTTCGATTCTCAAATTTGTGATCCAGTTCAAATTCCTGAATCAATATTGGCTCCTGTTTTGTTACCCAACTTGAGCAACCTTTTAGAGTCAGTTTTGATTTCCATACCTGTTATTCTTTAGCTTGAATAACCTATCTTAAAAAGTCACATTCCATTGTGGGGAAATAAATGTGGAATAGGATTTCAATTTCTTAATTTGTACCTGATTCCGGAACCGATTTGGACTCCTAAGCCTTTACTTGACTTAAGTCAAATTCTTGAGTCGATATTAGTTCATGTACTACCTGATCCTAAATTAATCATTCCATCTTTTCATACTCATTTTGGGACAAAAGTGTTGCTAAAATTGACTCCGAAATTATTTTGAAAATTTGGAAATTAGATGGGGTAAAATTCATAATAAAAATCATAAATATATACATCATTTTAGGGGTTGTATTTTAGAGGTCTCTGGTGGGTACCTCCGGACTCTACGCAAATTAGATTGGGCCACATTTCGTGGACCAATCAGACTACCACCGCAACCACCACCTTGAGGTGATTTTTTCTTCCCTCTCTATTTGTTTCATGCATACATACATCACGATGCATTGAGGACAATGCATGAGATAAGTGCGGAGGAGGGTTTACTAAGAAAAAGTTTTTAGATTTTCTTTCTTTTTCACTTATTTTAGGATGCTTTTAGAAATCTTCCCTTTTGTATAGGATTTTTCTCTTTCTTTAAAAATTTTTTGAAACAAGAGACAAAGTTTTGATCTATTTTTAAAAAAATTAAGATGATCTTAGAAATTAAGAAAATCTTAATTATGACATCTTAAACCTAGTCAAAATAATGGATCTCATTTAAAATTATAGGCTAAGTAAGATAAATTGGAGAAATAATTTTATCTTAAATTTTTTGCCTTAGATAGTATGCACTTCACACAAACACAATTTTTGGGATGGAAACAAAGACATAAAATGCAAAGTAAAAATAAATAAAAAGAAAACATATATAGTATAAATGGATAAAAAATCACTTATTAAGCTGGATAAGTATGCCTCAAGAAACATGATTATTCACGCCTAATAGTGGTCAAAAGAAACAAATAATTTCCCTTAGTTTTGTGGCCTTGTTTACTCGAGTCCTTAAACCCGAGGGATGTTTTCTCATCTGGTTCCCTAAAACCGTCTGGTTTGGGAGTCATCGGTTAAAGGCTCACTACTCGGGTAAACTAGAAAGCCTAAGAAAACTAAGGGAAGAAAAAAAAGAAAAAGAAATATATATATATAAAAATAAGTGGCTTGATGGTTAGAGTTGAGATCCCAAAAATCTTTATTATCACAAAGTACATATTATTTAGGTTTTATGAAGGATAAAATATTCAATCCAATTTTGAATTCTTACCTTAATTGAAGACAAGATCTTGAATAGAGATTAAATTTAAGGAAGACTAATTTTTGGTGGACTTATGGCCTTAAATCGATTATATTTTTGCAAAAATATTTCTTAAACATGTCTCTTTTTCAAAATGTGTTTTCAAAATACTAACATTTGTCTTCTTTTTTTATGAATTTTGTGGGTGCAATCCGTTGAAAACCTTCAGGAGATAAAACATCTCCTCTAGGGAAAACCTAGAGGTTTAACGGCTTGTTGCACGCACTCAGTGCAATCGCGTCACCTGCGAAAGTGGTGTAATAACATTTGTAGGATAATTTTTCTTTTCTTGTTTTGATCGGGATGAGCAAAAAATAAGTATGGGGGTGTGATTAGTCTACAGTTCTGCATTATTATATCACATTTTCCCACTGATTTATGAATAAAATGTCGGTCTAAACCGTGTTTTGGTCTCTCTTGTAGATAATCAAGACAAGGAGGGAAAAAAGGTAATAAGAGCTTAATTATACTCATTTTCGGGTAATTAAATAAGCAATTCTTGGAGGCCAAGTAAGGGATCTTCTAGAAGATACATTGAACCTAAACCCTTGCGCACGTCAGACGAATATACGGATGAAAATACCTGAAACGGAGTATACCAAGAAGGTCCTAGAAGCGACGGGAATCACGCCAAAAATCAGGGACCTAAGTCCCTGGTATTTTTGGTGGGGCCACGCGTCGATCTTCGACGAGTGGCCCTGTCTTGCCTTCCAGATGCTTCTTTCGCCTATATATACCCCTGCAGAGGCCCAGAACGGAAGCAGATTTGAGATTTAGGCTAGGTTTTCTATCTTTTAGTGTAGGGTAGTGTAGGTGTTCTTCTTTTATTTCGCCTATATATACACCTGCAGAGGCCCAAAACTAGGTGAGTATTTCTTTAACCTTCTCTCTTTTCTTTTATTTCTTAGTTTAGATCGCCAACGCGATTTCTTTCACCACATCTTCCAAATCTTCTTTCATTCTTTTCCAATTCATTTGTACATAGTCACTTTCTGGTTTTCTCCACCTTCTTCATCTATCGCTTTCTTTCTAACTTTAAGATAACTCTTTTTCATTTTTATTTCTTAAAAACAAAGAAGAACTTTCATTTTGTCTTCATAAAGATTTCAATAAAGAACCTTGAACGCTTTTATCGCAAACCCTCCTTGTCGATCACGACCCACATAGCCACTTGTTATAGCCGTAAGAATTGAGCACTTGTACATCTTTATTCTTAAGTTCTGAAATATTATATTTTGTGTGCAGGTAAAGCTTCAATCAAGAGGCCAAACTCCAAACACAGGGCTAATCATAGCCATCACTACAGCGCCAAGACGCGAGGGTCGAAATCCGCGTCTCAGCATCATTGCAGCACCAAGACGCGAGGGTCGAAGCCCGCGTCTCAGCATCATTACAGCACCAAGACGCGAGGGTCGAAACCTGCGTCTTGGTTATAACTGCCCTCGTTATTGGGTCAATTACTGCCCACGTAATGAGGAAGTTAACCCTCAATTATGAAGCATTTTTAGGAGGCACATTCACCCCTAAAGCCTCTATAAATAGCCCCGTTTGGTAGGGAGAATGGGTCGGTCGGGCAGATAATTCTTGGAAAAGAATTTCACTTGTGAGCTGTAGAAGCACCAAGACTTCCACTGAAAAGAAAGTGAGAGTTGAACACTTCAAATAACTTGCTGCGTAGAAGTTAATCTTTGCCTACAATCTCTTTGAGATTCCTGCTTGACAGGAGCTGTGTTACTCTGTCTGCTATCCAAAGAGAGGATTGCCAAGAGGTCCTGACGTTCACCCGGTCAACGAAAAACAAGATTCACTTTCCACCGCCACAACAAGAACCCAGCATTAAACAAAGGGGAGATTCAATTGTGAATATCTTCCCTCCCTTGTAGTCGGAATATTAATCTGTTGTAATTTTTCATTTGATTCAAGAAAACTTTACACAAATTTCTCCCACCAAATAGTATCTTGTGATATCTCACATCAATGTGCTTTGTCTGCTTGTAATCTTTTAATCCTCAGCGAGATCAATCGCACTCTGACTATTAAAATGAACTCGAACTGAATCTTGTATGATACTAAACGTCTCAAACAATCCTCTCAATCACAAAACTTTTTTTGATGCCTCTACTGTGACCATGGACACTGTCTCTGTCATTGAAAGAGCAACAGTATCTTATAACTCTGCCTTCCAACTGATGACGCAATTAGCTACTGTGAACTCATAGCTCGTCGTAAATCTTCGCTGATCTAGATCTCCTAAATAATATGCATCAACATAGCCTTGTAGTACCCTAGGCTTATCCGTTTTCAATCTCTGAAACACTAAGCCTAGTCTCACAGTCTTTTGCAGATATCGTAGCATCCACTTCACTGCTTTTCAATATTACTCTCCTGGATTTGACATGAACTAACTTACTATACTAACTGCATAGGTTAAGTCAGGCCTAGTACAGACCATATCATACATGAGTGAACCCATTGCACTAGTATATGATACTCGAGACATCTCCTCGTCTTCTGATGATTGTGGACACTGCTTGAAAGATAATTTGAAGTGACTGCCAAAGGAGTGGTGACTGATCCGGTTTCTGTCATGTTGAATCTCCTAACACTTTGAGAATATAATTTTCCTGGGATAGCCAAAGTCTGCATGAGCCTCTGTCTCGAGTGATCTCCTTCTCCCGAACAACCATTAGAAGAATCAATTGACTAGGAAAAGAGGATAGAAGCCTTAGACGAGCTTGAGCAACGAATTCAAATTTTAGAAAACTTAACATCCCGTCAAAATTTTCAAGTCACGGATCCTTACTCTATTTTTCAAAAAGAACATGCCGAAAGGAGTATGGAATCCATGATTCAATTCTAGAATGATCCACTCGTTATGATAGAAGCAAGACTTAGCAGATTGAAAAACAAGCGTAGAAATAAGGAAACTCTCCCTACCCAATCTTTGACTATTCTTGACACTTCTAACCATATTGATGAAAACCAAGAATCATATTATCTTGAAGAATTTGATCTAGATTCAATTTCACCACAAAACTTGAACTTGACCAATATCAACCCATTAATGAATTGGCAAGTTTTTATTTTAATGAAATTGAACTTGAATACGAATGTGAACCCGATCCCTAACTTTATGATTCAGTTTCCATCTTCGAATGTATGTTGACTCCAGTTTTCTTACCCAATTTGGACCAATTTTCTGAGCCAATATTTATTCCCTTACCCATAGATCTAGAAATGGAATCACCAATTTTGGATAGCCACATTTCATTGATGGAAAAAGAATGTGAAGTTCAATTCTTAGATTTGGACTCAACTCTTGAACCAAAACTAACTCTCGAACCCAAAGTTGATTTTCCTGAGTTAGTATTGGTTCCTGAACCTATCATTCTTGATCCCAGGTCAACCATTCCACCAAGTCGTATACTTTTTCCACCAAGTCACATACTTTTGTTGGACATAGGTATATACCATGATGACTCCGTGATGATTTTCCAAGACTTGGTCATGTAAAAGGAGTAAGTTTTACGATAGGATCTTTTATGATCCTATTCATATTGGGGACTGTAAATATATAAATAGAAAAGAGGTCAATAAAGGTGAGTTCCATGAACTACTACATTATCTTGATTGGGTAGCAATACTTGACCCAATCAGACCACCACCGGAACCACCACCATAAGATAATATTTTCCTTTCCTTTCTTCTTTTTCATGCATCTATGTATTAATTCATACATTGAGGACAATACATGAGATAGGTGTGGGGGAGGGTTCTAACATAACTTAGCTTTTCCTTTTAATATTAAAAAATTATTATTAACATTTTCTTTACTTAAAAAAACTTTTTGAAAATAGAAACAATATTTTGATATATTTTTTGTAAGAAATTAAGTTAATTTTAAGGAATAGGAGAATCATAATTAGGATTTTTTATACTTGGTCAAAATAAGATTATTTGTTTGATTTCTAAGGTTAGAAAGAAAATTTAGAAAAGTAATTTAGTCTTGATTTTTACCTTGATGATATATGCATGCTTATACACTTGCATACTTAGGGTTCAAAAATAAAGATTCTTATGCTTTACAAAAAAAAGAAAAAGAATATATATATATATATATAAATTTTTTGATTAAGTTGGGTATTTGTGCCTGATAAAGCATAAGTATTCACGCCTAAAAGTGCTTCATATAATAAAATCCTTAATTTTCTGACCTTGTTTGCCCGAGTTCTTAAGTCCTTGGGGGTGTTTTCTCATCCGATGCCCAAAGACTGTTTGGTTTAGGAGTCACCGATTAAAGGCTCGTTACATGGGCAAATTAGAAAGCCTAATAGAGCTTAGAAATAATACCACCAAAAATAAATAAATAAATAAATAAGGCATAAGAGTTAGATTTAAAGAACCCTTATTTAAAATTTCACGGTCACGAAGATGCATATGACTTAGGGTTAAGTAATAGATTAGATGAGATATATAATTTGACTCCTTATATTGATTGATGACATGTTTTTGAATAGAGGCTAAGTTTAAGAATGAAAATTTCAGTTTTCCTCTAACTTATTAATTACTTAATTCTCACAATAATACTTCAAATATTTTTCTCTTTCAAAATGTATTTTCAAAGTACTAACACTTTATTTCTCTTTCTTGATGGATTTTGTAGGTGTAATCCATTGAAAACCCTCACGAGATAAAACTTGTCCTCTAGGGGGGACATTGAGGTTTAACGGTTTGTTGCACATGCCCAGTGCAATCGCGTGACCTGCCAAAGTGGTCAAATAATTTTTGGTTTAGTTTTGTTGTTTTGCTCGAGGACGAGCAAAAGATCGGTATGGGGGTATGATCGGTCGCTGAATCTGCATATTTATTGTAACATTCTCATACTTATTATATAATAAACTCTATTTTTAATCCTATTTATTGTCTAATTTATATGCAGGCCCATTGCTAAAGGAGAGGGGAGAGAAACGAGCCCAAAAGCCCATGAAAATTCAGATTTAATTCAGAATTAATTCAAAATCAGAAAATCAGGGCAAATCAAGGCAGATCAGAGAAGATAAAATTGGTTAAAAACTGATTAAAATAAATCTTCAGAAATTAATTGGTTAAAGCCAAATATCAAAGGAGGTTTCGACAAATCAAGGACCTGATTCTGAAATTCCAATTTGATAAAAGGACGGATCGACGCATCAACGGACCACAGCAGCCGGATTGGCCAAATGGCCAGATCTTGGCTGTGGATCCGATAAAAGTCGTGGATCCATAGCTTTGTTAAGGCCGTTGAGGGAGCATTTGCTCCCCCTATCTTCGTACGCTCTCCCTTACTTGGTTTCTGCCTATAAATACTAGGTTTTCAGAGACTACATGGGACGATCAAGAAGAGAGTAGAAGTTAGACTATTTGTAGTCTGTAACTTAGGTTTTTTTATTTTCTTTTATGTAACTTTTATTTTATTTATATAACAGAGAGGAGAGGAGAGTTTCATGGAGGAATAAGAGCAAGCTTGTTCTGAAGGTGACACAAGTGTAAGTAAGTCTTTTCTTTCATTGTTATTTGAATCAAATCAAGGTTTCTTTTTCTTCTTTACCCTTGTTTTCGTTTATTTTCCTCTGCTGTGCTTGTGAATCTAAACGACTCTGATAGCCTCGCAGTTACCTTGCTCTTGCAATTATCGTTGATGGCTTATGGTGATGGATAGCCATTCCTATGCTAGTGTAACTTGCCCCCTTCATTTTGTAGTGTAAATCGAGAATGAGGAAGATCCTATTTGTCATACTTCGCTCTCCTTCAAGCAAAGGTAAATCGTCGATACGGATCAAAGGTAAAGCAGGTACTTAAGAGGTAAGCAAGTATTTTTTTTAGGTTTTCTATCTTTTCTTTTAACTTTTAGTTTAAAACACCACAATCTCCAAACTCTTTTATCACTATTTTTAATTTCTTTGTATAAATTCATTTTTCATTTCTCCACCTTCTCAATCTACCACTTTCTTTTTAACTTGACTGTAACTTATTTTTTCTTTTTCTTTTCAAGAACTAAAATAAGATCTTTAACCATTGATTGTAACCTAAAAAAGAACTTGCAAAATGGCTTCCATCGCTAGTCCCTCCTTGTGGATCACGACCCGCATAGCCACTTGCTATTGCGGTAGCATTGAGTACCTTGCACTTCTATTTTGTATTTCAGAAATTCTGTATTCTTGTGTGCAGGTTTTAACTCAATCAAATTTTGGCGTCGTTGCTGGGGAGGCACGGTAAGTAATTTTCTTTTTAAGTTTACATTTTTGGTTAACTTTCTTCTTTATTTTTGGTGTGAAGTGATAAATATCAAGAAAATTTTTGTTACAGTGAACATATAAGTGGCCCTGGACTCTGCTAAAGAAAGCAGAGCCCATAAGCTCTTAGACTTGCTACATTCCAGTGGCAATTTGAGTAAATTACTAACCTGTATTTCTGCAGGTTGGCTAAATTACAAAGCTAAATTTCTGTAGCTATTTGTTTCCTTGTTTGTCTCACTGTACATGCTTTCTAACCTCAACAGTAAAATGATATTTGTTAAATGCTAAAAATGGTTTAGACTTTATATTTAGGCACGTGTCTAATTCGTTTACATTTTATATTACTGTTGAAGAGTGCTGGAGCAAAAGATATGTATGCATAGCATATAGTTTAAAAAACATTCTTGAGTGATTATTTGCTTGTTGAATGCTACTTTTCTATATCATGCACACTTTTTACAATCAATCTTAAGGGATTATCTTATAAACAAGATAAGGTGGGAAAGTCATTACCCTCCTTTAACTTACAAATAATCTCCTCACTCACTAACCCAAACCTAACTAAAACTGAGTAGAAGTTAGCCCTAGGGACATCTCGGGCTCACATAGGAGACTGATTTAAGAGGAAAGTTGATTAGAATTTGACTATTGCCAAATCGGTGTCTACGGTTGAGGATTGAGGGGCGAAACCCTGAAGGTTGGTGGTTTGGCATAATTAGGCCCGTTGGTTAGGCATGGATACCTCCCACTGATCTTGCCCCTACCTGGCCGCTTAACTTGTGGTCAGATTCGACAATATACCCTCCGTAGACAGTCTAACCAGTTAGGAGTCACCTAGGTCTAAGGTTTACCCTAACCTAGGTTAGATTTTTTCTTTTTGTTTGTTTGTTTGTTTGTTTTTCTTTGTTTGATTTTGACATTTTTTGTGTGATATGGCTTATAACAATAATTTTTTTAATTTTAATGGTAATCCATGTTACAAAAATTCATGGGTGTGCCATATTGGGCGTGTAACCGCTCCATGCCTCTTGAGAAGTCTTGCATTTTACTTGCTTCGTCAGGCACCGGTTGAGCCAGTTAGTTGAACACGCCACAGCTTCCGCCCAGAATTGGTTCGGCAACACCTTTTCTTTGAGCATGGTTCTTGTCATGTCAATAATGGCGCAGTTCTTTCTTTTTGCGATGCCATTTTATTGTGGTGTGTAGGCAGTAGTAAACTGCCTCTTTATACCTCACTCCCTACAATATTCTTGAAACAGATTTGAGGTGTACTCACTATCTCGATCAGATTAGAGAGTTATTAGCTTGTACCCACTCTCTACTCAACAAGGGCTTTAAAATTCTTGAAGGTAGTAAAGACAACATATTTTTCTTTAAGAATGTACACTCCAGACTTTCTACTGAAATTATCAATGAAGGTAATAAAATATCTATTACCTCCCAAAGAAATTGGATTTAACGGTCCGCAGATGTCTGTGTGAAAAAGTTGCAATGGTGCAATGATTCTAGTGTTTAACTAAAAGATTGGTTTATGTTTTTCAATTGGTATCAAAAGTGTAAAATATTTTCAATTAGTACTAATTTTTACAATTGGTATCAAGATTTTCTATATGTTTATATGTTTCAATTGGTATCAAAATTTTTTTGTTGGTTTCTTCAAAATATTTTTTTTATTTTCAATTGATATCATAAATTGGTATCATGATGTTTCGATGTATACCTTCTTACTAAATTGATATATCCCTCAATTGGTATCATTTTGATATTTATTGCTTATATGCGAAAGAAGCTTAACATCTTCTCTATATATATATTCATGTTGAGTGTATATCATATTAAAGTCATTGACCTTTCTTTAGTATGTAGTACACGTGTGTAGTTGGAGTTTCACATCTCCTTTTATTCATTGCATATTATGCTTTATGTGGTTAGAGTTTAGTCATCTCTTTTCATATAAATGCATGTATGCAGGGGGAGTTAACTTCACGTCTCTCCTCTTCATGAATGTATATAGCATATATACTTTTATTGTTTGCTTTATGCAAAAAGAGAGAAAAATATTATTTATGCCCTTTACTGTTTGTACCCCTTTGTTGATGAATTGACAAAAAGGGGAGAGATATTTTGGAGTTTGTTTATATGCATGTTGAAAGTACACCTAGAGGGGGGTGAATAGGTGTACGGCTAATCTATTGAACAAAATGCAGGAATTAAAAACTTAATTGCAACACACTTAGTGTAACCAACGAGTGTAGCCGAATTCCCAGTGAAGGGCTCTTGACTAACTCCTCTTGATTCCTCTGAATAAGAGTTGAGGTGCTATATGAAGCTCTCGTGGTTAAACACAAGTGAGGCACACAAACAAACATAACCAAGCATATAAGAGTGATATGACAATATGAATCCATGCAAGGCACAAAATAAGAGAGAGTTAGAGAAAGTGGATCAATCGCAAACACTGAGATATGTTTCGAGGTTCGAGCACACAGCTCTACATCCCCGCCTTCACACAGAAGATTTTCACTAACTCATCCACACAGGACTTCTTACATAGGAAACCTCCACTGAGGATTTTGGGCAATACAATCACTGGGAGTACACAACTCCTCTCTCAAATACAACACAACCTCTACACTTAGAGGCTAGGCACAAAGCCAACACAAATCAACCTCACAAATGAGGGATGGGCACAAAGTCAAACAACCAATCAACCTCTCACTAGAGGGATAGGGCACAAAACCACCACTCTAATAATCAACCTCTACACAAGAGGGATATCACAAATAAGGAGGGTTTACAACTTGGTGATCACAAAGACCACAAACCAATTTCTTTTCCCACAAAACAAAGGTCCTAATAGATAGGATAGCAAGATAAGCTCAAGTGTGGAAAATAAAGAGTTAGGGAACAAAAGTACAAAGAAAAATACTTGAGAAAAAAACTAGAATAAGATTGAAATGAAGATCAAAACTAATATCCCAAATATCCAATTTTTCTTTGATTTTTTCAACCCTTTAAAACAAATAAAGATGAATCCTTTTGGCTCTAAAAACTCTTTTGAAAACTTGTATAAAACACTAGAGAAGATGAAATTTTTGCTCTTCAAAAAACCTATTGAGAAACAACTCAAATGGGGGATATTTATACCCCATTTGGAATCTGCCCGTTGGCAGCAGAAAAGGCCCAGATTAGCCTTCCGGTCGACTGGCCAACAGTCATATTTTTGACCGTTGAGCCATCCGGTCGACCACCCGGTCGACCATGCCAGAACCAGAGAGCAACGGCTCTCTGGCTGGTCGACCGTCCGGTTGACCGAGCTAGTTTACAGATAGCAGAGCTCTCTGCCCGGTCGACCGACCTGGTCAATTGGCCTCCCAGCTTGGCTGCGTGCACTTTCTGTGCACGTCGGTCGACTAGCCTGGTCGACCGGCAGTCAGGCAGCCTGGCAACTATGGGACTGAAAAACTTGGGTTTTTATCTTTAATTAAATCCCATAAAATTTTATAAATTCTACAAAAATAGGTTCTTGTTATATCTTTGAAATACAAACATATTTGAGTAAAAATCAAACCATGTTACAAACATTTTAAACCATTTTTGTGACTTGGAAAATTTTGCCGAAAAACAAAATCCGTATTTTTCAAAACTTAGATTTTTGAAGTGAAAAATCGTTTTCTTCAAAACTCATGTAAATACAAAAACATGATATTGAAACAACTTTGAAGCATGTAGTATATGGATAGAATCTAATATACATATAAAGATATATATCAATGTTTTTGACATTAAATCCGCAAATAAGTTTTGTTTAAATACAAAACCCAAATACATGATTAGGTTATCAAAACAAGCTTTTCTAAGAATATGAAGCATACATGTATATAGATCAAATCTAATATACATTAAACCATGTAAACTTGTTTTGATATAATACCTTTCATCAAAACCAAGATCGGTTAAACCAAAACAAAAACATGAAACCTAAAACAAGTGTATGTATTGTGAACTTGAGCATATCACACTATCTAACTTTACAATGGATCTAAACTAACTATTCTAAAAGAAACTGAGGTCTTCTTGTAGAGCGCCGTCTCCAAGTCGACTCGATCCAAACGTGATCCACCGAGCTTGACTTCAACGAGTGTTAGATATGAATTTTGACACTCGAGCTCTTGAATCACCATGTGAAAGCTCCAAAACACCTTTGTTGAAGCTAATCACCTACTAATATCTTGGTTAAATATCTGAAACTAAATATCATAAGATTATTAGTAAACTATAACTACATGAGTTAATCCTCATCAAAACTAGAGTGGAAGGCCTCTGGGCCAACACATATTTGCTTATAATGTTTGTTTATATGCATGTTTGTTTAAATTTGTTATCTTTTACCATTGGTATCAAGAGCATCTTTTATTGGTATTGGTATCAAGAGCATCTTTTATTGTTTTATTTGTATCAAGAGCTTTTGTTGATTCAAGAGCAACATTTTTTAAGAACATGTTTATTTTAAAATTGATATCAAAAGCATGTTTATTTCCTTGGTATAAAAGATCATGTTTGTTTCATTTCCTTATTTTATGCATGTTTATGCGTATCTATGTTGAGCATTCATGACACATCTATATGTTTATTGCTATGCTGAGTTAAGGGAGAGCTTCTATGAAGCTTAACTTTAATCCATGCGTATATAAGTCCAGAGTTTTGTCATCATCAAAAAGGGAAAGATTGTTGGCCCAGAGGCCCTTCACTCTAGTTTTGATAATGATTAACTCATGTAGTTATAGTTCACTAATAATCTTGTGATATTTAGTTTCAGATATTTGACCAAGATATTAGTAGGTGATTAGCTTCAACAAAGGTATTTTGGAGCTTTCACATGGTGATTCAAGAGCTCGAGCGTCAAGTTCACATCTAGCACTCGGATGGAGTCAAGCTCGTTAGATCGGTTTTGGATCAAGTCGGCTTAGAGACAAGAATACTTCAGTTTGTATTTAGTTTAAGATTGTTTAGATCTTGTGTAAAGGTAGATAGTGTTGATATGCTCAAGTTCACAATACACACACAAGTTTAAAGTTTAAAGTTTATTTGGTTTTTAGTTTTCGATTTAACCAATATTGAATTTCATATCAAAAACATAGATATAATATCTTTCATGTATATTGGATTCAATCCATATACAACATGCTTAAAAGTTATTTAAATATCATGTTTTTGTATTTACATGTGTTTTGAAAAAATCATATTTCCATTTCAAAATTCAAGTTTTGAAAAATACGATTTTGGTTTAAGGCAAATTTTCAAGAACAAAAGAATGGTTCAAATAGTTTGTAATATGTGTTGATTCAAATAGTTTGTAATATGTGTTGAATTTTTGTCACACATATTTGTATTTCAAAGATCTAATAAGAACTGATTTTTGTGGAATTTATGTGATTTTATGGGATTTATTTGATAATAAAAAACCCTAGTTTTCAATCCCTTAATGTTGACCAGGCTGTCTGCCGGTCGACCAGACCGATCGACTGAGACAGAAGTCAGTCGACCGGTCCGATCAACCGATATGCACAGACGTGCACGCAGCCTAGGCAGGTAGGCCGGTCGACTGACCCGGAGGACCATCAGAGAGCTTTGCTCTCTGGAAATAGCCCCGATCGACCGGGCAGTCAACCAGCAGAGAGCTGTTGCTCTCTGTATCCTGTCCCGGTCGACTAAGCGGTCGACCGGAGGCCCAACAGTCAGAAATCTGACCGTTGGGCCGTCGACCGGGCGGTTGACCGGAAGGGCAAATTTTCTCTTTCCTGCTGCCAACGGGCAGATTTGGATTGGGGCTATAAATACCCCATATCATTTGCTGATTTGAAAAGAATTTCAAGAGCAAAATTTCTTACCTTTACAAGTGTTTTACAGTAATTTTTTAAAAGAGTTTTGGGTTTAAAGATTTGATCTTTATTTGTTTTAAAAGGGTTGAAAAAAAATCAAGAAAAGAAGAAGCCTTTGGGATTGATTTTTGATCTTCATTTCTACATCTATTTTAGAAGTTTTTTCAAGAGTTTTTCTTTGTGTTTTTTATTTCTAAACTCTTTATTTTCTCACACTTGAGCTATCTATCTATCCTATCTATAGGATCTTATTTTGTGAGAAAATTGGCTTGTGGTTGAGAGAGACCACTAAGTTGTAAACCCTCCTTGATTTGTGATATCCCTCTAGTGCGAGGTGATTGTGTTGATATCCCTCTAGTGAGAGGTGATAGTGGAGGTTGTGTTGTAATCCCTCAAGTGTGAGGTGATTGTGGTTGTTTGGCTTTGTGCCTATCCCTCATTTGTGAGGTTGATATTTTACTAGCTTAGTGTCTTGCCTCCAGTGAGAGGTTGTATTGGTTGAGAGAGGAGTTATGTACTCTCGGTTTGTATTTACCCAAATCCTCAGTGGAGGTTCTCTGTGTGGTAAGTCCTGTGTGGACGAGTTAGTGAAAATCCTTCTGTGTGAAGGCGGGGATGTAGAGCTGTGTGCTCGCTCGAAACATATCCTTGTGTTTGTGTTTGATCCACTTTCTCTAACTCTCTCTCTCTAACATTGTGCATTGCATCTTATTGTCATATCATATATACATGCTTGGTTTGATTGTGTTCCCATACTTGTGTTTAATCAAGACAGCTTCATATAGCACCTCAATTCTTATTTAGAAGAATTTAGAGGAGATAGTCCAGAGCCCTTCACCGGGAATTCGGCTACACTCTTTGGTTACACTATAAGTGTGTTGCATTTAGTTTTTAATTCCGCATTATTTGTCACTAGATTAGCCTTAGACCTATTCACCCCCCTCTAGGTGTACTTTCAAAGCATGTGATTTGTTATCATCTTAACACAAGCTATGAGGCCTTATTTTGCATTTTCCAATCAAAAATGGTTGTTCTCAAAATGTACTTTGTATCCTTTTTCAAGTAATTGACCGATAATGAGAATATTACTAGTCATTTTAGGAATATAATAAACATCGAAAATACACTCGGGCTTACCATCCTTTTAGTATATTTTGATCTTCCCTTTTCTTTCAATGGGGAGTTTTGAAGAATCTTCTTTGCTCACACTTTCATGAACTCCTTCTGCGAGTTCTATGAAAAGTTTTTTCTTCTCGCACATGTGGTTGCTAGCACCCGAGTCAAGATATCAAACATCATTCTGAACACGTTGAATCATCATGAACATGATGAAGAGTAGAGTTATTACCCACATCATTTGTTATTTCGATGAGATTGGTAAGATCAGTTCTGTGCCAGTAATTCGAGACATAATGTCTAAATTTTTAACAGTGGTAGCATTGGACGTTCTTGTTGTTTTCACTCCAAAAGTGAATCATCTTCGATTGTTTCGTCCTCGACCTTTGAAGCTTTGAACCTTCACTTGATTATGAGTGGTTCGTTGTTGGGGACCACGTCCCCTGCCACTGCCTCGACCATGACAACTACTATGTGAGCCTCGATCATTTAGAGTCAGCTTTGACTCTAATGCTTATTTCAACACTACAAAATTAGTCTTTTTTTGCATGCAGTCATCATGAACTTGGAAAGATCCTAAAAGCTCCTCTATTGAGATCTCCTCCAAATTTTTTGACTCCTCTATTGCTGCCACCACGTGTTTAAACTTTGGTGTGAGGGATCTGAGTAACTTTTCCATAACTCATACATCCTCTATCTTTTCTCTATTTCTCCTCAATTTATTCATGATTTCTATTAATCGAGAATAATAGTCGGAGATATTTTTCTTCATCTTTCATGTGAACAACTGCAAGATTGCCCCTCAGAGTTTGGAGATGAATTCGCTTCACTCGCATGGCTCCTTTGTAGATCGTAGAAAGAATTTTCTACGCCTCATTGCTTGTCTTTGCTTTAATAACTCTCTCGAAGGTAGACTTATCCAACCGTTGATAGAGTAGGAAACGAGCCTTGCTGTTCTTCTTTCTTTGCTCTCTAAGAGGCTTCTTCTCTTCGGTAGTGTAGATAGCTTCTACCTCAGAGTGGGTTCTATGAACCCATCAATGATTAGCTCCCACAATTCTTGAGAATTAAATAGAGCCCTGATCTGAATTGACCAACTCCATAGTTATCCTTCGTAAACTTGAGTAATTGTGAATGTTGGCCCAAGGTTACAATCACCCGTATTTAGTGTGTTTTGATGATTACAAAACATATTAGTTATTTGTACTAATAATGTTTGTTTTTTAAGTGTGTTTCAGGGTTCTAACCAAACTAGAAGGGTTCTTCCCTAAAGAAAAGTGTTTTAGACTCAAGTCAACTCAATTTGGGCTCAAGAATCAAGTTTTGAAGATCATATGGTGAAAAGCCTTTTTGAAGCACTTGTAGTACTTAAACCAATGTAAAATATAGTTTGTTAAAGTTTGAGTTTTGAAAATTTGGCTCTAGGATACACACACACATTTTTGTGTACAAGTTTTCATAGTTAAAGTTTTTGTTTCTAAGTTTTCTCATGACTTGACAAATATACATGACTCCAAGTTTTACAAAGACATATATCATATTTAAATCATGTATACTCTTTTCATCATGATACTTAGATACTCCTTACTTCAAAATATTTTTTTTTTTACAACAAAAAAATTCCAGGTCTTGCTGCTGTTTTTTTTTTTTTCTGTTTCAGGCAAGACCGGCCGACCGACCCGGTCGACCGGCGCCTGCATCAGGACGTGCACGCTTGTGCACGTCTGTCGGCCGACCGCCCGGGTCGACCGACTGTCTACAGTCTGCTCTCGGGTTTTCTGGGTCGACCGCCCGGTCGACCGCCCGAAGAAAACTGTGTTTTCTTTTAGAGGACGGTCGACCCGAGCCAACGGCTCTTTGCCAGCAGAGCTGGCGGCCGACCGGCCCGGTCGACCGCCAAGCCTGCAAAAGCCCAACGGCTCTTTCCTCTTTTGTGCAATTCTGAAAACCGTTTTATTGATCTGTTTTTGCAGACTTTTTCTGAGGGTTTGGAGAACTTTTTCAGGTCAAATAAGGTTAAAATAAATTGTTTTTAACCCTTTCTTCTCCCTATAAATAGAGGAGTATAGCCTCTTGCAAAATGCCAAGAAAAATCCTCAAGTTTTCATAGTTTTCAAAAAGAAAAGAAAAGTGTTTAAGCTCTTCATTTCCAACTCTTTCTTGAGCTTGTTTTCAGTTGTGTTCTCTAGCAAAATCATCCTGCAACTGAGTGTTTTCTCACTACACTTCTTAGAGCCAAAAATCCCTTACTCATTTTATAAGGAAGTAGTAAAAGAGAGAGATATTGTAAAGAGTTTAGTGATCTTGTTGTGATCACTTTGGTTGCTTGTTCCTCTTCTTGTTCTTGTGGAGACGCCTCTTCGGTAGAGGTCATTATAATTGGTGGAGCTCGGTGCTCGGGTCTTCGGTAGACCGTTGTAATCGTCCTCGGTGGATAGTGAAAACCCTTCACGGAGGTGAAGGCGGGGAGTAGAGCGGTGGCTCGAACCTCGAAACAAACATCTTGTGTTTGCGATTGCTTTGTGTCCATTTTGCTTTAAATTTCTCTTGTTCTCTATTGCTTTTAATTACTTGCTTGATATCTAGTTTTCTTTCCTTATGTTATTGCCTCTAGTTTGTGATACTTGTGATATATCTTGTGTGCATTTCATCATTGCATATTATTCATTCTTTATTCGATCAATTCTCATACAATAAGGTTGCATTGCGCACCTCTAACCCATTCAAGGGGAATTGGGAGGAAGGAGTTCAGAACCTCTCACGGGGTATTCGGCTCTTAGTCTTGTTTTGAGAGATCGTTGCATCATTCATCCATCTTAATTTTAAAAAGATTGTTAGATTAGCAATTACACCTATTCACCCCCCCCCCCCCCCCCCCTCTAGGTGTTTTTCAGTGAATTGACGAGGTTGTTGGTAGAGGCCATGAAGAAAAGAGAAAATTGAAGATTAAACTGGCTCTGATACCATTTGCTGGGCCGGGGGACTGGCAAGAGAAGAGGGGTTGGATGTTTGCTAACTCCAAATGCTTTTGAGTACTGGGTTGCTGCCCTTTTAGTACCTCTAAATAAGCTCACCCAAGCTAATGTTTTGTACAAAGTGAGAAGCTCTGTAATAATTTGCTTTGTTTTTTTTTATTTTTCTTTTCTCTCTTTCTTACTTTACAACACCAACATATGACCCCTTATATAGACTGTATACAAAGGTATTTCAAGTGTAATAAATACATGTGTTAATAACCTCACAAAACTCTTAGTAAACATACTATATTTTTGCTTAACTTTATTGGTAGAATGAATAAAGTTCAGGTTTGTTTCTGTGTTAACTTCATAACTCCAACAGAAACATGGTTCTCGTTCCCTTTTGCCCCTGTATAATGGCTCTCAAGAAGGTGGTTCCACTCATCAGAGATCAGACTAAACAAAATATTCCAGTGTGTCTTCGGTTTCCCTGTACAATGGTTCTCAATGTCTTCAGCTGTTACCTGGACGGCCACCTTCTTTTTATGGTGTCCTGCCGATGGACTGCTCTCGCTCATGGAATGGTGACTACGAGATGAAGGGCCTTTGAGAGCACTGTGCATTCAACTGTAAGCATTTGCTTCACTATTAGACATGATGGTTAGCAAATCAGTAATATTTTATTCCTATATTCTTCGTTACCATTTATTCCTATATCCTAAAGTTCCTAATACTAAATATTTAAATGTATGTTCTTCTAATGAACTGTCTGTTTATATATGGTACCAAGATCCTCTGTGTTTATCATCATGCAAGTACCCTTCACCATATTCATATTTGTCTTCTCTAGTCATGTAAGTTTTCCATGCTCCGATTCTCCACCATTTTGGCATATGTCATGCATGAGCCTTCTTTTGATCTTGGTTGAAGATAAATTGCAGATGACCTAAACTGTAAGACAGTTCTGAATTTTCTCCGATCAACTACTGAATTGAAGAAGTACCCATCCTCTAACTACTTGCTAATTTTGTCCGGTGGAAGGGATTAATGAATGGATTGCTGAATAACTTGCATTCCTTTCAAAGAACCATGTTGCAAGTGCTAAATGAAGGACCCGGGGCTCCATCCCGAAAGACTAGTCTATGGGTGGAGTTGCCCAAATACTTATAAGCCCAAAACCATCCCCACGTCTAGCCGATGTGGGACTATTTGTTCGACCCAAACCCAACAATCCCCCCCTCGAACAAAGAGTCTCCCTGCAAGCTCTACTATCTTCACACCGGAAGATCAAATGCTCCATCGACATGCCGACTGCTGTCGGTCACTCCTCTTCACTCCTTTGCACTGCGATGCCAAATTTTTCTCGAGAGCCAATTAATAGCTTTACAGGGGCTTATTGCGCTTTATTTTTTTCATTTCATTTTTTCGCCAGTGGGGTGGGTAGGCAGGCCTAATGCGTCTTTGCGTCATTGGGGTATCTATTATACCGTCGAACATCACCCACAC
Organism: Agave tequilana; assembly: GCA_038442645.1. Lineage (NCBI taxonomy): Eukaryota > Viridiplantae > Streptophyta > Magnoliopsida > Asparagales > Asparagaceae > Agave > Agave tequilana. The sequence continues at coordinate 9,938 of JAVJIF010016222.1, read as the reverse complement.
ACACGACTAATTTCGGGGCATGGCTCTGATACCAATTGAAGGACCCGGGGCTCCATCCCAAAAGACTAGTCTATTGGGATGGAGCCCCGAGTCCTTCATTTGGTATCAGAGCCAGTTCAATTCTTATTTCTTCTTCTCCTCATGGCCTCCACCAACAATCTCATCAATCCACAAGTGCCCAAGTTATTGAAAGATAACTATGAGAGTTGGTCAATTCAGATGAAAGCTCTATTTAGTTCTCAAGAGTTGTGGGAGCTGATCGTTGATGGGTTTAAGGAATCCACACCGGAGATAGAATCTGCCTACACCGCCGAAGAAAAGAAGGCTCTTAAAGAGCAAAGAAAGAAGGATAGCAACGCTCGTTTTCTACTCTATCAAGGGTTGGACGAGTCTACCTTCGAGAGAGTTGCCGAAGCAACGACGAGCAAGGAAGCATGGGAAATCCTTGCTACCATCTACAAAGGAGTCGAGCGGGTGAAGTGAATTCGCCTTCAAACTTTGAGGGGCGATCTTGAAGCCACTCAAATGAAAGATGAAGAAAAAATCTCCGATTATTATTCACGATTACTTCTAATTGTGAATAAAATGAGAACAAACGGAGAGAAGATGGAGGACATCCGGGTGATGGAGAAATTGCTGCGATCTTTCACATCAAAGTTCGAGCACGTGGTGGCGGCAATTGAGGAGTCCAAGAATTTGGAGGAGATCTCAATAGAGGAGCTTTTGGATCTCTCCAAGTTCATGAGCAACGCATGCAAAAGAAAACTGGTTCCATAGCCTTGGAACAAGCATTAGATTCAAAGCTGACTCTAAATGATCGTGGCTCACATAGCAGAGGTCGTGGTCGTGGAAGAGGCAGGGGACGTGGTCCCCAACAACGAACCACTCAAAATCAAGTGGAGTTCCAAAGCTTCAGAGGTAGAGGACGAAGCAATCGGGGAAGATTTACATCTGGATGTGGAAACAACAAGAACGTCTAATGCTACAACTGTCAAAAATTTAGATACTACGCCTCAAATTGCTGGCACAGAACTGAAGATCTTACCAATCTTGCTGAAGCAACAAATGACGTGTGTAAGAATTCTACTCTTCTTCTTGCCCATGATGATTCAAGTGTGCAGAATGATGCTTGGTACCTTGACTCGGGTGCTAGCAACCACATGTGCGGAAAGAAAGAACTACTCATGGAACTCGCAGAAGGAGTTCATGGAAGTGTGAGCTTGGGAGATTCTTCAAAACTCTCCGTTGAAGGCAGAGGGAAGATCAAAATCTATCAAAAGGATGGTAAACCCGAGTTTATTTTCGATGTTTATTATATTCCTAACATGAAAAGTAATATTCTCAGCATCGGTCAATTACTCGAAAAAGGATATAAAGTATATATGGAGAACAACCACCTTTGGTTGAAAAATAGAAAAGGAGGTCTTATAGCTTGTATTAAGATGACAAGGAACCGCATGTTTCCCTTGCATCTAAACACAAAAGTTGAGAAGTGTTTTCAAGGGCTCATAGAGAATGAGTCATGGAGGTGGCATCTTCGCTTCGGTCATCTAAATTTCAGCGGCCTGAAGCTACTATCTACAGCCAGCATGGTACGAAGTTTACCAATAATCAATCCACCAAGTCATAATTGTGAAGCTTGCATAATTGGCAAGCAAACACGACTTCCTTTTCCCAATGGAAAGTCATGGAGAGCGAAGGCACCATTACAACTTGTTCATACTGACATCTGCGGACCGCTAGATCCCGTCTCTTTAGGAGGTAATAGATATTTATTACTTTCATTGATGATTTCAGTAGAAAGTTATGGGTGTACATTCTTAAAGAAAAAATCTGCTGCCTTTACTACCTTTAAGAATTTTAAATCTCTTGTTGAAGCAGAGAGTGGCTATAAGCTAAAAACTCTCCGATCTGATCGAGGTGGTGAGTATACCTCAAATATGTTTCAAGAATATTGCAGAGAGTAAGGCATAAAGATGCAGTTTACTACTGCCTATACACCACAGCAAAATGGCATCGCAGAAAGAAAGAACCGCACTATTCTTGACATGACAAGAACCATGCTTAAAGAAAAGGGACTGCCAAAACAGTTTTGGGCGGAAGCTGTGGCATGTTCAACCTACTTGCTCAACCGGTGCCCGACGAAGCAAGTGAAGGGCAAGACGCCTCAAGAAGCATGGAGCGGTTATACACCTAATGTCGCACACCTACGAACTTTTGGGTGTGTTGCATATGCTCAAGTACCTGAAGTCAAAAGGAAGAAGCTTGATAATCGTGGTGAAAAATGCATTTCATCAGATATAGCGAGGAGTCGAAGGCATACAAGCTTTACAATCCACTAACTAAGAAACTAGTGGTTAGTAGAGATGTTGTCTTCAATGAAGCTGAAGCATGGAGTTGGAGCACTGAAGAGACTGTCAAAGAGCAACCCATGGTGAATGAACCTGACGAGCCCCTACAAGATGATCTACCACCAACTACACCACCATCTCCTCAACATGCTACACCGTCTCCTACAAGAGGTTCTCCATCTTCTGGGGAAAGTAGTAGTAGCGAATCCTCCGTGCAACGAGGTCCAATCAAAATGAGAAGCCTCAGGGAGATCTACGAGCATATAGAAGAAGATGGAGAAACTAATCTCTTTTGTTTATATGCCGATCATGAGTCTCTCACTTTCCAAGAGGCTAAGGAAGAAGATCGTTGGCGATCAGCAATGAAGGAGGAGATGCATGCCATCTAGAAGAACGACACATGGGAGTTGACAACACTTCCACAAAATCACAAGGCGATAGGTGTCAAATGGGTGTACAAAATCAAACGCACAGCAGATGGTGAGGTTGATCGGTACAAGGCGAGGCTTGTGGCGAAAGGCTACAAACAAAAATACGGCATCGACTATGAAGAAGTCTTTGCACCAGTTGCTCGATTAGATACGGTGAGACTATTAATTTCACTGGCAGCTCATCACAGGTGGAAGTTATATCATCTAGATGTCAAGTCAGCATTTCTCAATGGTATTCTTGAAGAAGAGGTATATGTACAACAACAGAAGGTTTTCTGGTAAAAGGGCAAGAAGACAAAGTATATCACCTAAAGAAAGCCTTGTACGGCTTAAAGCAGGCACCACGGGTATGGAATGCCCGAATTGATGGTTATCTTCATCAAAACGGCTTCACCAAATGTCCCTTTATGTTGAAGGAACCATCAAGGAACCATCATAAAGGACCCGGGGCTCCATCCCAAAAGATGGATACCACATGAAGGACCCGGGGCTCCATCCCAAAAGACTAGTCTATTGGGTGGAGTTGCCCAAATACTTATAAGCCCAAGACTATCCCCACGTCTAGCCGATGTGGGACTATTTGTTCGACTCAAACCCAACACTAAATACATGTCATATTTTTGGATTGTGAAACACTTGTTTACCTTGTAACATACCACGTTCCAGATTATTAATTATGTTTCACATTTTTGCTCGATAAACATTCTACTAAATAGGTATACATGAGAGCTTTCATCATCTCAATCTTTTATTTAGTTAAGCTCAGTGGGCAGTCACCGACATCGGTTGCTACTGCTTGTCATTGCGGAAGCCATTACTCATGGAATCAACTGTGTTGGGTCTTGGGATCCCTCTGATCCTGGCAATCCTAATATCAAACTATGTACATAAGATGAACCACCAACAAGAAAGAGAGACACTGTTTTGATCACACTTGGCCCACTACACAGGGAATGGCATGAGAGATTTTTTACAAGGTAAATTCTTTCTAATCTCTCTCATTGGCCCTTATCATGTCTCCCCTCGTTTCTTTCGACATGTGAGGGGGAGATATGGTGAGGGAAAGGAAGAGAAATTAGAAAAGGAGTTTCTAAGTTTTTTTTTTTGGTTTTACACTCTCATAGTGAAAATTTTCATGTTGTGTTGCGCTGGGTTTGCGTGAACTATGTTTTTTCATTTTCTAGGTTATTCATCTTGTGTTCTTGGTTTGATCTTTGAGTTGCTTAAGCTCGGATGGACCCCAATCCCTAATATCTGAATAAAGATACCGTGGAGTTTCCCTTGCTTCTTGACGCTGTTACAGGGGCTAAAGAAACAACCATCACAAGTCAAACCTCTGCTTGCTAGTTCCCTGAGTAGCAAAGATCACAAAGACCTTCTCGTCCATTATAATTGGTGCTCTGCATTTGTGAAATAGCTCAGGAACTGAGACATAGTCATAGCTAAACCTTATGCATAGACTTGGTCATATACACTATTACATGCCCCTTTTCTGAGCAAAACAATTTCTCTTTATTTAGCCATCATTGAAGCACCTATCGGAGAGAAGAATATCGCACCATCATTCCTTGGAGTTGTTAGCATCTGACCTATGCCTCTACAAAGATGTTCGGGCCAGCACTCTAGTGCCCATAGGTGATCTCATTCCTATCCAAATATGTACTGCTTGCCGATTTGCATTATTGAGGTAACAATATTGCTGACCCAAGAATCAGTAAGAGGGAAGGTTGGAGCAGGCATAGCCAATGCTGACCTGTCTCTGTTGTGATGCTAAATGCAACTTTTACATTCTATGACTCCGTTGAATGGTAACAACATCAGAGGAGGCAGGATGTCCGTCTCCAAGATGTTTAAATTTCCATTTGTGGGAGTTGGATAGGATGTTGTGGTCTGTGGCGAAAGAGGGGACGAGTCAAATTCTCTGGTTTTAATGGAGATATCAGAGTACCGGAGGGTCTGGGATTTTGCATCGATGTCTGGATGATCTGTAAAGCCATTGCGGACTTGTAGAGACTTGGGCTGTGGATCTGCCGGAAAGCATTCCGAGTGTGGGTGTCTGTAGACTTGGATTTGTAAGGAGATAGCCGGACTTAGTTAATGGGGAATAAGTAGTTCCTTTGTTTTGTCTTTACTCTTTTAGTTTTTAGCATGAAAAAGGTTCACATTATATGGTCTTGCTGATAAGTTGCAGGGTCCCTGTTCTCTTCGATTGGTGTCCCTCTCCTCTCACCTCCGGTACCCTTTCAGCAGAGATTGTGGATGTGGATTTCGTTTGTCTTCAAAGAGTCATCCATCCTCCCCGCCTTGATAATTTATGTTGTGCATCAGGGGACCACTCTCTTCGACCCCTTGTGTTAAAGAGACATTCTAAAATTTACATTTATTTATTTCGTTTATTTGTCTCATGCATTGGAATTATAGGTTTGGTTTGTCTCGCCATATTAGTTGGTTCTCTCCCAATCCTAGGTTGGGTATTAGGTTTTCTGTATTAGGTTTGTAGGAAGAGAGAGGAAGTCGAAGAAGTTGACGACGAAGAAGCCAAGGCAAAGAAGAAACAGCAACAGCAAACACCGATCGACCGGGCGGTCGATCGGTGTATACCAACATGCACAGGCCATCGCGGTCGACCGTAGAAGGAGACGGTCGACCGCCGGTTGACTGACTGGCATAACCTAACTCTCGGTTGGGTACAGTCGACTGGCCCGGTCGACGGGACTTGGGCCGGTCGACCGACAGACGGATCTGGGCTGAATTCGGAAAGTGATCTGTATTGGAAACGAGTCTAGTAAGGAATCTGATTCTTCTAGGATTCCTTGGGTATAAATAAAGGAAAGAATACTCTTCATATGTAAGGCTTGCAATTGATTTGATTATCGAATCAATAAAGAAATCTCTCTTCCTTACCCTGAGGACGTAGGTAAATTTGCCGAACCTCGTTAATTCTTGTGTTTGATTTTCTTCTATAGTTTTTATTGTTCTTGCTCTTAGTAGTTCTTCTCTATTGCATATGTGGCTTAAGGGTTCCTCAAGAGATTGTTGATCTGCACACAACAATTGGTATCAGAGATCTCAAGTTCGTCATGGGATCATTTGGTGATTCCAAGCGCATCAGTTGCTGGTTGGCAGAGATCGTGTGTCGATCTCAGATCAGCGTTGGGACTGTTTGTGAGATCGTGTGTCGATCTCAAAAATATTGTGTGAAGTGCTCAAGGAATCAATTCCAGGGAGTAGATTTGTTCAGAAACTCTTCTACGGTTTCGCGAGGAGGTAAAGATTTCATCTTTATCAAATTTATTTTATCTAACTCCATTTGTTTTCGCATTACATTGAGGATCAAATCAAGGAGATGGCTGGAGAAGGTATATCGATGGAGAAATCCCTGAATCATCATCCGCTGAGGATTGATGTGGTGAAAATCAATAGAATGAACAATTTTGGTATGTGGAGATACGAGGTGATGGATGCATTGACGGCATCAAATCTCGAAGACACTCTACGATTGGAGAAGAAGCGAAACACAACCACTAAAGAAGATTGGGATAAGATGAACTAATCAGCGTGTGGCTTAATCAGGTCTTATCTAACACAAGACATTAAGCACCATGTGTTGCACGAAACATCTGCGAAGCAGTTGTGGGACATCCTAGAGGAAGTATCTGACTAAAAGCATTGAATCCAGACTGTAGCTGAAGAGCAAGCTTTATGATTTTCAGATGAAGAAAGGATGCTCCATAAATGAACACTTGAATCGCTACACGAAGTTTCTTACAGATTTAGTTAATGTGGATGTGGAGGTCAATGAAGAAGATAAAGAGGTAATTCTCTTGAACTCTCTTCTTGCAGAGGATTATGAGACTTTTATTTTGACATTGATAAATGGTAGAAAATCCCTTAACTTTCATGAAGTGTCGGCTGCTCTTGTTAACTATGAGACAAGGAGGTAAGATAGACAGCTTTATCAGGCAAGCATATCAGCAGAGGCATTGACAGTAAGAGGCAGAGGTTAATATAGGAAGAGCAAAGGTGATCGTGGGAGATCAAAGTTCAAGCCCGATTTTAGAGATCTGAAGAAGAACCAGTGTGCCTTCTACAAAGAATTAGGGCACTGAATAGTTGACTGTCTAAAGACAAAAGGAAGAAGAAGGAGTCAAAGACTGAGGCAAACCTTACAAAGGTGGTCAGTACTCAAGTCAGTACCTCACAGGCAGGTGGATCAGGCTCGGACTCATCGGTATTTTCGTTCTCTGTCACAACTCCTTTCATTGGCTACTCAGGAGATAATAAGTGGATATTGGATACTGGTGCTACATACCATGTGTGCCTGAATAGGGATTGGTTTTCTAACTTTGAGAAGGTAGAGGGATGTTCAGTTGTTATGGGCGACGATCATCCATGTACCATGCAAGATGTAGGAACAATCCAGATCAAGATGTTCGATGGGATGATATGAGAACTGAAGGAAGTGAGGTATGTACCTCAACTGAAGAGAAATCTTATCTCTGTTGGAGATTTAGAGACTTTGGGTCTTGCGGCATCAATAAAGGATTGAGTCCTCAAGATGACCAAAGGCTCGATGGTGGTGCTGAAGGCCGTTCGCCAGAACAATCTTTATTACTTGAAGGGTAGTACTGTTACAGGGCAAGTAGCTACTTCTACTGATTTAGATGAAGACTCAACCAGGTTATGACATATAAGGTTGGGACACACAGGTGAAAAGTCTTTGCAAGCTCTTGTAAGATAAGGATTATTGAAAGGTGCCAGAACCTGCAAGCTAAAATTTTGTGAACATTGCGTCGTCGGAAAGAAGACCAAGGTGAAATTTGGTACAGTAACTCATTGCACCAAGGGGATTCTAGATTATGTTCACACTGATGCTTGGGGACCTACCAAGACTGCATCAATTGGAGGTAACCATTACTACTTTGTGACTTTCATTGATGATTATTCTAGGCTATGTTGGGTATATACCATGAAGCACAAAGGAGAAGTCCAAGAATTATTTGTGGAGTGGAAGAGGAAATTGGAGAGAAGTATAGGAAGAAAAATCAAGGTCTTCCGTTCAGATAATGAGGGGAATATAAGTCAGACCCTTTCCTTAAGATATGTCGTAATGAGGGTATAGAAAGGCACTTCACAGTAAGGGAAACATCGCAACAGAACGGGATAGCAGAAAGGATGAGCAAGACTTTGCTAGAGAAGGTCCATTGTATGTTATCTAATGCCAGTTTATTGAAGAATTTATGCGCTGAGGTTTTGGCATATGCTTGCTATCTTATTAACAGGTTACCTTCGTCTGCGATTGGAGGAAAAACTCCTCTAGAGGTTTGATCTGAAAAAACTGCTTCTGATTATGATTTGCTAAGGATATTTGATTTTTCAGCCTATTATCATGTTAAAGAAGATAAGCTAGACCCAAGAGCAAAGAAGGAATTGTTTGTCGGATTCAAGAAGGGAATCAAAGGATTCAGGATCAGAGATCCTACGGACATGAAATTTATTTTTAGCAGAGATGTTACATTTGATGAGGCTTCAATGTTGAAGCCTAAGATCTCTCAGCAGGTGGAGATTGTAAAGACCAAAGAAGTATCGCAGCAGGTGGAGAATTATGCTAATCTATTATCTCTAGAAAGTTCAGTATCTGTGAGGATCATGTCTAGGGTGACATAAGGTAATGGTCAAATAGCTGAGATAGATGATGATGATGAAGAGGATCAAGAACAGATCATGGATGATGTTTCTTATTCTAGTGCAGTTAGAAGACCAAGGAGAAATACGCGTAAACCAGGTTAGCTCACTACAGATATGGTTATTGCTTATGCTCTTCCGGTCGTTGAAGAGGCTATCCCGTCCAACTACAGAGAAGCTGAAATCAGTTCAGAGCTGAAGATGTGGAAAGATGCCATGGAAGAAGAGATGAAGTCTCTATACAAAAACGACACTTGAAAACTCACAAGGTTGCCCAAAAGAAAGAAGGCAATTGGCTGTAAGTCAGTGTACACAAAGAAGCAGGGATCTCTTAAAGAAGATATCGTGTGCTACAAGGCTAGATTGGTAGCAAAAGGCTATACACAAAGAGAAGGAATCGACTACAACGAGGTATTTTCTCCTGTTGTAAAGAATTCCTTAATTCGCATCTTATTGGCTCTAGTAGCACAGTACGAGTTGGACCTTGATCAACTCGATGTAAAAATCGCCTTTCTCCATAGCGATCTAGATGAAGAGATTTATATGTCTCAGCCGACAGGGTCAAGACTGCAGGAAAAGAAAACATAGTGTGCAAGCTGAAGAAATCACTGTATGGGTTAAAACAGTCTCCTAGATAATGGTATAAGCGTTTCAACAGCTTCATCAGAGGAAAGAGGTGCAAACGTAGCCATTATGACCTATGTGTGTATTACAACAAGCTACCTATAGGAGAGTATATCTATTTACTATTATATGTAGATGATATGCTTATTGCTTCAAAGTCTTGATCTGCAATTGATACATTGAAAAGGACTTATCTTCTGAGTTTGAGATGAAGGATCTTGGTGAAGTAAAGAAGGTGCTAGGCATGGAAATCGCACAAGACCGAAGAAGTGGCAAGGTGAGCTTGACTCAGAAGGAGTATTTGCAAAAGGTACTTCAGAGTTTCAACATCAGCAAGGATACGAAATCTGTAAGTACACCACTGACTCCTCATTTCAAGTTATCCGCCACTATATCTTCAAAGACTGTTGAAAAACATGAGTACATGACTCGCGTCCCATATGCTAGTGCAGTTGGTAGTCTAATGTATGCAATGGTGTATACACGACCAGATTTGTCACAAGCTGTCTCCATGGTTAGTAGGTATATGCATGATCCTGGACAGGATCATTGGGAGATAGTGAAGTGGATTCTACGGTACATTAAAGGTACCATAGATGTTGGATTGGTATTCGAGAAGGATTCCACAGGGAAGCAGGACTGTATCGGATATGTTGATTCCGATTATGCTTGTGACCTCGACAAATGTCGGTCCACAACGGGGCATGTATTTACATTATCTCAAGCACTGGTTAGTTGGCACTCTATTCTACACTCTACCGTTGCATTGTCTACTACAGAGGCCGAGTACATGGCCATGAAGGAGGTATGAAGGAGGCAATTTGGCTTCAAGGATTGTTTGATGACT